>JBBPBX010014340.1:0-21808 GCA_038048925.1 Garcialebias charrua
TTGGTCTACAGGGTCATTGGAAAGCTCCAGTCGCCTATTACCTCACAAAGTCTCTATCACCAGACACACAAAAGGTCCTGGTTGTCCATGCTCTGGAGCTTCCTAGCCCCAATTGCAGGGAGGGTAGTGAAAGGACCTGGAGGGTTTAGATTACTTTTTCAGGTCTTATAAAAAAAGGTTCGTTCACAACTGTTTACATGCACAGCACTCAAAAATAATAAAAAAAATAGTTGCTGTAGCATTGTACACAAGACTCTGTATTGTATGCTGTGTTTGAGTGAGAGAGTAAAATAAATTCAAATGAACAATCAAACTAGTTTTTTTAATTTAAAAATGTATACATTTATTAATATCCCATATGTGTATATTTGTTAAAGAGCATAAAACAAAGTATTTAAGCATGAAAGCACATACTTTTATTGAGTAGCAGTGTCACACGTCATAACCACATCTCTGACGTTTATAACAAACAAAACCGTGTGAAAATCGGGTAAGAATTCGTGAAGTTATGATTGTTTTTAGTGGAGCATACAGCTTCTTCAATACAAATAAATGCGCTGGGAGCGCGAAATATACCCATCCAATATGGCGGCCGCACGGAACGTCCGCTCCAATAGGCAGCTCCAGTCCGTAGGGTATCTCCTGTACATATCTATGGGGAGGACAATCTTGAGACCCTGACAATTCTTCTTCTTCTTCTTATTGGTGTTTTATGGCGGTTGGCAAACAACGTAAAGGTGCATTACCGCCACCTTCCAGATTGGAGTAGACGTTTTTTATTCCATTCAAAGTTCCCAAATGTCTTAGAACTCCCCAACATCCAACATACTTTTACCCTTTTATAAATCCCTAATTATTAACTCTCTTACCTATACAGTACATACGTACGTCACCATTTTGAACACCGTGATCTCCCTTGAATTCCCCACACCAAAACTGTAACACGTCTCCATCGTCTTAGAAGTAAGGCAGTTCTCATATTTTCTAAAAGTTAACAAAATTTATGACTTTTAATATACCCATAACTAAACCAATTTACTATACATACTTATTTCACCAAATTCATCAACATGATGTCCCTATAAAGTGTGCATTAAATTCCCTCTACCAAACAATATTTCTTCTCCATTGTACAACAGTTAAGTCATGTTTAGAGAAATCTCACTTTCAGATGTTCCTTCACCTTGTCTCAATTCTTTAGGAGTTTTTCCCCCAAGATAACTCTTTAAAGGGATTGTGACATGATTTTGTAAGTTTGAATATTTGTCAGAACATATATATCTTATATCATTGAGCTCTGGTCGGTTTTGCATAATAGATTATAAATATATTAAATTTTTATTCCAAGTTATGGTAGTTTTTTTCTCTGGGATACGCCCCTAAAAATCTGCGCATTTCCGCAAAACGTCATCTTGACGTGACAACGGGAAGGCACGCTCCAACGTGCATTTAAATAATAATGGCGGAGCATGTCCTATCGCGTCTGAGATATCATTTTGAGACAGTAAATCTTCCAAAACTCTCATTAATAAACACTCCCTGAATAAAAAAATTACAGATGTTACCTGATGGCGCAGACATAATTTAAAAATGCATACATAGCAACGTGTTTGCTCCGGGCTCTCGGCTAATTTTTTTTAGAAGCTATCTTGGCTAACAAGAGTCCCTGACACCGGTCACGTCTGAGATATATCATTTTAAGACAGTAAATCTTCCAAAACTCTCATTAATAAACCCTCCCCGAATAAAAAGAAACGAGATGTTACCTGATGGCGCAGACATAATTTAAAAATACATACATAGCAACGTGTTTGCTCCGGGCTCTCGGCTAATGTTTGTTAGCTGCTATCTCGGCTTATTACCGGTCGCGTCAGCGATATATCATTTTAAGACAGTAAATCATCCAAAACTCTCATTAATATCCCTCCCCGAATAAAAAGAAACTACAGATGTTACCTGATCGCGCAGACATAATTTAAAAATACATCATTAGCAACGTGTTTGCTCCGGGCTCTCGGCTAATGTTTGTTAGCTGCTATCTCGGCTTATTACCGGTCGCGTCAGCGATATATCATTTTAAGACAGTAAATCTTCCAAAACTCTCATTAATAAACCCTCCCCGAATAAAAAGAAACGAGATGTTACCTGATGGCGCAGACATAATTTAAAAATACATACATAGCAACGTGTTTGCTCCGGGCTCTCGGCTAATGTTTGTTAGCTGCTATCTCGGCTTATTACCGGTCGCGTCAGCGATATATCATTTTAAGACAGTAAATCATCCAAAACTCTCATTAATATCCCTCCCCGAATAAAAAGAAACTACAGATGTTACCTGATCGCGCAGACATAATTTAAAAATACATCATTAGCAACGTGTTTGCTCCGGGCTCTCGGCTAATGTTTGTTAGCTGCTATCTCGGCTTATTAGCGGTCGCGTCAGCGATATATAATTTTAACCCCAAAATTACACCACATGCGGATCCGCCCCGCTCCGCTCCGCAGGTCGCAGCTGAGCGAGTCCAAAGCCCACTGCCTCCGCTCCGCTCAGGTCCGCCTGGATGCGCCGCTCCGAGACACGTGCGAGATCGCGCGATAAATCAAGTGATAAATAAGTAAGTCAGAACAAAACAATTCATTTGGTGGAAGAAGGAGAACAACTGTAGAGAGACTGCTGCCTTGATCTTCTCTCGTAAATGAGCTACATGGTTTGAGCAACAGGAAGTGATGTTTACATTTCAGAATAAAATACTTTTTTATTTATTTATTTCTTGTATTGCGTTTGTAGGCGTAGTCATAGTCATAAATATAATAGTTTAGTCATAGAATAGTCATAAATGATAGTTTGACAGCATTTTTGTACAAATAAATCCGTATAAAGCTAGGATTAGTCCGCCCGTGGTGATTTTATTTTGTAAATACGGAAGTTGTGCTCGTTCCTTTTCCTGTTGGTGCGACGTAATCTTCAAAAGTTGACTCCGGCACAGCTCCGGCGTCCGGCAGAAATAGAAAAATTTCTAATTTTGACGGACTGCCGTCCGCTCTCCGCAGCTCACCGCCGCCGTGCGGAGCCAGTGTAAACTCTGTCATTGATTATAATGGGTGCGTATTTGCTGCGGAGGTCGGACCGGAGCGGGGCGGAACCGCAACGCGTGTGGTGTAATTTTGGGGTTAGACAGTAAATCATCCAAAACTCTCATTAATATCCCTCCCCGAATAAAAAGAAACTACAGATGTTACCTGATCGCGCAGACATAATTTAAAAATACATCATTAGCAACGTGTTTGCTCCGGGCTCTCGGCTAATATAATTTAAAAATACATCATTAGCAACGTGTTTGCTCCGGGCTCTCGGCTAATGTTTGTTAGCTGCTATCTCGGCTTATTACCGGTCGCATCAGCGATATATCATTTTAAGACAGTAAATCTTCCAAAACTCTCATTAATAAACCCTCCCCGAATAAAAAGAAACGAGATGTTACCTGATGGCGCAGACATAATTTAAAAATACATACATAGCAACGTGTAGACAGCTCTGTCTTGAGCCGGAAAAGGGTAGCATGCCCTCTCCGGGTCGGGGAGGAGGTCCTGCCCCAAGTGGAGGAGTTTAAGTATCTCGGGATCTTGTTCACGAATGAGGGAAAACTGGAGCGTGAGATCGATAGGCGGATAGGTGCAGCGTCCGCAGTGAAGCGGGCGCTGTACCGGTCTGTCGTGGTGAAGAGAGAGCTGAGTCAAAAGGCAAAGCTCTCAATTTACCGATCGATCTACGTTCCCACCCTCATCTATGGTCATGAGCTTTGGGTTATGACCGAAAGAACAAGATCTCGGATACAAGCGGCTGAAATGAGTTTTCTCCGCAGGGTGGCTGGACTCTCCCTTAGAGATAGGGTGAGAAGCTCAGTCATCCGGGAGGGACTCGGAGTAGAGCCGCTGCTTCTCCACATCGAGAGGAGCCAGTTGAGGTGGCTCGGGCATCTGGTTAGGATGCCTCCTGGACGCCTCCCTGGTGAGGTGTTCCGGGCATGTCCCACCGGGAGGAGACCCAGAGGAAGACCCAGGACACGCTGGAGGGACTATGTTTCTCGGCTGGCCTGGGAACGCCTTGGGATTCCCCCAGAGGAGCTGCTCCAAGTGGCTGGGGAGAGGGAAGTCTGGGCCTCCCTACTTAGGCTGCTACCCCCGCGACCCGACCCCGGATAAGCGGAAGAAAATGGATGGATGGATGGATGGATCATAGCAACGTGTTTGCTCCGGGCTCTCGGCTAATGTTTGTTAGCTGCTATCTCGGCTTATTACCGGTCGCGTCAGCGATATATCATTTTAAGACAGTAAATCATCCAAAACTCTCATTAATATCCCTCCCCGAATAAAAAGAAACTACAGATGTTACCTGATCGCGCAGACATAATTTAAAAATACATCATTAGCAACGTGTTTGCTCCGGGCTCTCGGCTAATGTTTGTTAGCTGCTATCTCGGCTTATTACCGGTCGCGTCAGCGATATATCATTTTAAGACAGTAAATCATCCAAAACTCTCATTAATATCCCTCCCCGAATAAAAAGAAACTACAGATGTTACCTGATCGCGCAGACATAATTTAAAAATACATCATTAGCAACGTGTTTGCTCCGGGCTCTCGGCTAATGTTTGTTAGCTGCTATCTCGGCTTATTACCGGTCGCGTCAGCGATATATCATTTTAAGACAGTAAATCTTCCAAAACTCTCATTAATAAACCCTCCCCGAATAGAAAGAAACGAGATGTTACCTGATGGCGCAGACATAATTTAAAAATACATACATAGCAACGTGGCCTGTATCGCGGCTATTGTGTTAGCTATCTGATTCGGCTAGCTTGTTAGCAGCGAACAAACATAATCTGCCGTGATAATTGGCTTTATACACTCAAAGTGTATAAAGTAAAACAACATGAACTCACGTAAAATAAATAGTTTATAATCTAAAACACTACACACCTCCGATTATGTTTACACAAAGACTTACTCATCTCCTGGACAGTCTTCCGATGGTCCCTGCGTTGTTTCGACATGGTAGCTCCTGGGACTTTCTTCTGTAGATTTTCTTTTAAAAATAGTAGGAATAGCATCCGGTTTTAAAAGTCTTCTGAATCTTACTGGTAATCCTAAAGATTCTTTTATACCAGGTGCTGAAAACAATCGGCAGTGAAATGGTCGCTGCAGACATACGACTCCTGGAACCCACCGGTCCTTGTCTGGTCCATTCTTGACAAAGTTTGTCATCTTTTGGAAATTTGTGAAGGCTCACTTGTTCACTGCTGATATTAGAACACACAAATGCGCTACAACGTGACGGCATTTTTCAAGTTACACAAATAAAAGAGGCGATCCTTCAGGAAATGAATCTGTATGGCAAGCAGTTAACACACCTAACAAACGTGCAAGGCTCTGCCTTCTGCCCGTTGTCACGTCACACTGATGTGTCACGTCACACTGATGACGTATTGCGGGAATGCGCGGAATTTTAGGGGCGTATCCCAGCAAGTACCAGAGAAAAATTAGCATAATTTAGAATAAAAATTTAATATATTTGTAATTTATTATGCAAAAACGACCAGAGCTCAATGATATAAGATATATATGTTCTGACAAATATTCAAATTTACAAAATCATGTCACAATACCTTTAACGTGAAAGAATTTGGTAGCAGCCTTCACTATGATCTTTATTTTTTCAGTCTTAGTTTTCGCCTGTTCTGAGCAGTTAATGACATATGCCAGGAATGGAATCAACTTTTCAATTGTGATATTACTTTGATCACTTTCAGGTACTCTTGTTTTGTCAACATTTGTGTTTGAAGAAATGTCATTGTTTCTGACCTCTTTTACTTCTTCGGCGTACGTAATCTTCTTATCTGATTTAACTTTCTGTATTTCAGCTGCTTCTTTCCTTTTCGCACCCTGCATATGCTACAGAATGACCTTCTCCACAATTACAACATTTCATCGGATTCTCTCCACATTCACCATAAGAATGGTCCCCTCCAAATCTACTACATCTTTGTTTACCCTTACAAACATTAGCAATATCCATTTCTCTGACATTTATAGCACCGTAGAGGTGGAGGGACAGAACGCCCTCACACTGAAGCACAAGTAGCCTATCATAACTTTATCCAACAAGATTCTATCCTGGAAATACAACAAGATGGACGTACTGTCCACCTTCTCCCCATTCCGATAAGCTGCTAAACGTTTTATATCTGTAATTTCTCCCCCGTTTATTATCTTCTTCAATGCCTCCAAGTTTTCACCTACAGGATCCCTGATATCACTCCTCTTGATCCTCTCACTTCCCCCACAATCTTTCTGTCCAGTACTACCTTACCACACACTGTAAGTCCAAAGCCTTGTTCTTTTGTTCATCATTTATACAAATGAGAAGTAGGTTACCATCCCATAACACTTTAGCCAGTTCGACATCTCCAACAGCTTTCTTTAATCCATTTGAAAAATAAATAGGGCTTAAACCAATCAAACCCTGACCTTTCTTAAATCTCAAAATAACTTTACATTTTTCCATCATTACTATTTTCCTAATTTCAACACCGTTTTCTTCAACCTCAAGATATTGTTTTCCTGTATTTAACCCCTTTTTACCCCCACTACTGCTAGCCATCTTAATCCACTCACAAACTTGATTATGCCAAAAACAGCTTTAAAATGCACTTTGTACTCGCAGTATGTTTGTTCGGTCTCCTGCTCTCCACTCCTTTCCTCCTCACAGGTGTCTCTTCACTGACAATAGGAAGAGGAGCTGAATATATACACAGACACTGATTACACACGACATCCACCTGTGGTGATTAAGACAAGACACAGGTGAGACAGGAGCAGGAACACAGAAAGCAGAATGAAATACTGAAAGCACAAGCAGGAGGACCAAAGAGCTGAAGAATGAATTAAACAAACATGAAAGACTAGATTAAACACAAAAGACTGAAACACAACAAAAAGCTGAATTAAGCACAAGTAGACAGAACACAGAAACACAAAGGGCTGAAACACAGAGGGCAGGGTTAAACACAAACAGACAGAACACAGAAACACCAGACAACTAGGAGATAGACTATGATACAAAGCCATTACTAAGTGAATATGTGTGGTAAGATATTCTGTCACTGTTTGCTTCTGTCCTTGTAGCTCCAGGAAAAGTTTGGTTGGGATGCCTTTATGAAGTTGTTTGCTGCCTACCACAACATGAGCAACTTTCCCAATGACAACAAAGGAAAGATGAACCTGTACGCTGAGACGTTCTCTCAAACTGTGAACATGGATCTGACCGGATTCTTCAAATCCTGGGGATGGCCCATCGAATCAGCCACTGAGGAGAAACTGTCCAGCCTGCCTCCCTGGTCTGATCATCCCATGGCCCAGTATTCCTAAAACCAGACTGGATGTGTTCCTGAAAAGAAAGTTATCCAGAGTTAGTTAACATTGATCTGGTTTTGTTTTTGTTACTGTGGAAAAAGTACTGGGTAGAATACAGTAATTAGCAGAAGAAATAATCTTATCAAGATATGCCTTTCATTAATACTGGCTTTCTTGGCACGTGTAATGTATGAAATTATTAACATGTTCACATGTTTCTGAGACATGAAAAAAGGACAGCTGAGTAAAAATGGTTTCTTTTAACAAACACAAATGACCGGAGAAATTAACTTGAGTAAAGAATAATTACTGTGTGAAGTTTTAAAGAAGTTGTTTAGATAACAAAGATGATTTTCGTCACATTTCAGTAATTAAAAAGTTTCTGAAAGTTGTGATTGTACTAATATGGTAGCAACATTTACTGTGACTGCTCACATCTTTATGTATGGTGGCTCCACAATGAATACTGGATAATACGAATAACATGTTCATTATTTCTAGTGAAGTCAATTAAATAAAATAACTGTGTGCCAAAATTATTTTTCCTTGGTGGATCTCTTTCATGCAGTTACTGGACCTTGTGATTGTTTGTATAGTTAAGTTTTAATTATTTTACCCAAAATAATTTAACTGGATCTTGTAGTGAGAAAACAAATACAGATGTGTTCCATTAGTGCAGAAAATATATCTGCCATTTAAAACTAAAATATAAAATTGTAGATGGCAAATTGAAATGTTGGTATCAGCAGGTGGAGCCAAATGTCTAAACATGATTTGTCACTTTAAAAGGATCCTCTCTGCAATCTGCAGAAATGGACAACAATGTTCCATTTATGATGGAAAAAAGGAATCTACACATGATGATCTTAATATTTATAACAACCAAGACACATTGACATTAAGATTACCTGAAGTTTTTATTTTTATTTGGAACCCTCAGTCTCCATTTTGCTGAAATTGAGCAAGAACAAAGGAAAGAACGACGCTAAAAATCACTTTAAACAAGAGAACGACATATGGCAAATTACACGCTCATTGACAAACAGCATTACTGCAATATGTATTAATGGCCCAGAGAAGCAAAGATCTGCGTAGATTTACTTTTTAACTTAACTTTTTGGTAACAGTTTAGGTGAATAATGAATATAGTTAAAAAAACAAATAATGAAAAAACAATAATAAGCAGACTTCAAAGTTGTTAAGACTAAAAAAAACATTTGTTCATAGCTTTGTGTCTTCTGTGACAGAAAAACTTTTTTTTAACCTTCATTAGATCCTTCTGACCAAAATACACAAAGCTAAAACTAATCAAATACAGAATGCTTCTTTATATTAGGAATACATAAAATAGACATAATTACAAACTAAAAAAAAATAAATAAAGTTGAGGTTTGTCTTTAAAACAAATAAAAAAATATGTTAAAATATTGTCAACGAATGAGTTGATGATTCGAACCATCCAGGTTAAACTTCTGCTGCATTTTACTTATATGAAGGATTCATAAGATGCTCATGGAAACGCTTGGATTGAAATAAATACTGTACGCAGAAAATAATCCAAAGCCAATGATGTAAAACAACTAAAAGGCAAATGCTGGCTTTATAGGAAATACACTTGTTTTCAAAGACTCGGGGCTGCAGTTCAGTGCAAACAAATGGAAAATTAGCAAAAACTTAAGAAAAAACTTAATGTGAATGTATCTATATAACCTGTATATATATACAGTATATTTATTTTTAGCAGAACACTTCATGGCTAAAAAATAAATGTGAAAAATGTTTGGGATACCCGATGGCGTCTGGAAATGTCACAATGACATCAGAGTGGTCTTCCCGTCCCATGCTGACATCTGTAGATACATTACCTGAGACCACTAACCACTGTGGACTTGGCTCGAGCCATTGGTTAGTACTTATGGTACATAGTACTTATAGTACTAACAACATGGTTATACTAGCCACTGTGCTGTCATCATAACATGCCACAACAGCTATCCCAACAGCTATCCCAAACATGCTTATTCTGCTTTGATTAGAACTTTCACAGTTTATATGTACCTATTTTTAAAGATGGCTTTCACTTATGGTTCTGACTAAAAAAAATCAGAGTTAAAATGAAATAGAGGCATAAAGAACAGTAAGACAGCATCAGTTTGAACCTTGTAGCTTTTATTTTCAATAATTTTTCTTCTGTTTTACCCATGATATCTATGGTTTTACCTGAAGGAGAACAGATGCATGTTGGGAAATCTATGACATCATCAACGTCTGTGCCGCAGCTCCTTCCAGAGGGGAAAATGGCAGAAAAACGTAAGAAAACACATTTGCACAGCTACTGGAGAAAAAAGGTCCTTCACAGTGTTGAAAAACAAGTGTGTCTGTGTCTCATTAGTGACTGCGGTGACAGAAAAACAACGTGGAGCGAGACACTTCGTCAGCTAACATGTTAGCTTCAATGCTAACTACTAGCCCTGGTGTCTTCACAACAGACAGAAGCTTGGAGCAAGCAGATGTTTTTCTTGAGGCTTTTTCAGGTTTGGAGATCTTGACAGAAGCAACAATGGGAAAAATAATTTATTTTAAAAAGTAAAAGATGCTTTGATTAGTTAAAATTAATTTATATGTACAGCACTTTGTTGCAGCTGTGGTTGTTGCCATTTATACTTAATAAATAAAGGACTTTATAAATAAAGTATAATATTACTATTAAAAATGCTGCAGATTTGAGGATCAATAATGTCACGTGAATCATTTAAAATGTCACTTTGTTTATTATTACATTACTGATATTTTGTATCTGCAATAGTTAAGAGTTATTCTGAAATGTTACAAATAGTGCAAATAGAGCTTGATTGGAAGATTTTATTCTTAATAGGTTCTTTAAAAAATGCTACAGATTTGTTAATAGTAAAATGCACATTTTTAATTATATGTTCATTCTTACAAATTAGTTAATATTTATAAAATACACTGAATTTCAAATGTTACAGATTGAGTTTAACATAAAAGAAATAGTGTTATATGTTATCAGTTAGTGTTTTATGTTTATATCAGTTAATAAGTCATCTGCACAACCAAAAAGGTTGGTGACCCCTGCTCTAAAGTAAAAGTAATTATATTATAAGATATGAGCTCTGTGATGAAGTTAAATTCAAAGCAGTCTGCTCCTCAGATAAATAGTGTTAAATTATTATTTTATATATCAATGTTTCTGTTAACTTATTGTTTTTTATTCTTATTTATTAATTAGCACCCACCAGTGCTGTCAGAACTGTGGTGTCAGAGCTGCTGATGCTGAAGCTCGGACTGGAGACCAGAAGAAAAGCTCTCTTCATGTTGCCATTTGTTTCTGTGGACAAAGAGAAGATGCACTACCTTCAGCTGATGAAAACATGGACAGAATGCATGCATGCTTTGTACACCTTCATGCTTCTCTGCAACTACATCTATTTTTATTTGCATCTCCTTCTTTGCAGCACTTATTTGAAGAAGCTGGCGTTGGTGTGGAGGCTACATGGGCAGCACATCAGCTGCTGGAGGCTTCACAACACTGGATGTAGCCGTTTGCACCATAGAAAAAGCAAATTCTTGAACCAACAGACTCATTGAAGAAGATAGGTCTCTTAGGTATTACATCTGTTGTAACTGTACACAGATCTAAAAATGTCAATTTTAAAGAAAATTAGTTTGAAGATTTGCTTCAAACTCTTGTATGTAAATAAGAATTTTTCTTACTGCACATATGGACTAACAGACTAAATGATGAATCAGTAGAACATATGTGAGTTATTCAGTGTATTATTTCTGCTAGGAGTGGTGGTGGTAGATGAGTTCCACATGGTTGGAGATTCTTGAAGTGGAAGAGGATACCTGCTGGAACTGCTCCTCACCAAAATGCTCTACATTGCACAGAAGCAGACCAGCACAGGGTCTGTGTCCCTACAGTTGTTTTTGCAATCCTTTTAGTTTCTTTACAAAATGTGTTAATTGAGCTTTCTGCAGGTCTCTTTCCGACGGTGTACAGATAATGGGTATGAGCGCCACTTTGCCCAGTCTCTCTCTCTCCTGGCTGGTTGAATGCAGAGCTTTACCAGACAGACTACAGACCTGTGCCTTTGCAGGAACATCTCAAAGTGGGCTCTGACATCTACGATAAGAGCCTCTCTGTGGTGAGGCACTTCACTCCTGCTCTCAGTGTCAAGGTAACTGGATTATGAACAATTCAGAATTAATACAAAGTTTTCCAAAGATTACTTGAAGGCAAAGATTGGCTCAAAAAGTTGTTTAAACATCACAATCATTTAACAACAAAAAAACAAATTCTGTCTTTTTTTACTTCAGAATTTCTTCTCAACTTCTGATTCACATGTTGATCTTGTTTAAATTAAAAGTCTTAAAGTCTTAGTCAGTTTTAATAGAAAACACAGTTTTTTATGATGAAATATTTTTATATAGTTGTTTTTACAAAGTGGTTATTTTTTGCCATTATGCTTGCAATGAAAACTCACTGTTGGAAATGTTATGTGACTTTTTTATATATATAAACACACTTTTTTATTATTTTTATTTTTTTTTACAAAAAGTTGAATAAATAATCTTATCAAGATATGCCTTTCATTAATACTGACTTTCTTGGCACNTTTTTACAAAGTGGTTATTTTTTGCCATTATGCTTGCAATGAAAACTCACTGTTGGAAATGTTATGTTACTTTTTTATATATAAACACACATTTTTTATATATTTTTTATTTATTTTTACAAAAAGTTTATTGCTGGCATCAATAAATGTGCATTCATAAAAATGTGTTTTCAGTTAGACAGAGTACAGTATAAAGGACAAACAAAATAAATGACAGCTTTCTGCTTTGTTTACATTTTATATTGCATGACAACTATTTTAATTGTGGTTAAATGTGTTTTTTGATGGTCTTACTCTTATGACCATTAATATGACGCTTGTTATTTTGTGTTTAAAGGGCAATGATGAACACACAGTGAGTTTTTGTCATGAGACGGTGAGAGAAGGCCACTCTGTGCTCCTGTTGTGCCCCTCAAAGAACTGGTGTGAAAAACTGGCAGACATCATCTCTAGAGAGTTCTTTAATTAACCTCAGACGAACTGGTAGGAGTGAGACTAAAACATGAAGGACATCATGCACTTTACAATATTCAGAATTGACTGAATGAAAACAAACTTGGTGAAACGACTGCGTATGTTTCTGCAAGTATTCATAAGCCCGTCAAAGGCCAACGTGTTATTGTATAGTCTCTGTAAACTTTCTCTTGTTTCACCTGTAACTTCTGATCTGCTGAAGTTCATTTAAAGAAACTTCATACACATTTGTGCCAACATTAAGCAGCATGTCACACACACATTCCATCACCCCAGCTCTAAGGTAAAGGTCAGGAATAAAGGTCAAAGGTTATACAACGTCTTTGCTTTTCTCGGCCATTACTACAGCTTGATGTTTTTGTGTCTAATAGTTTGTTGACAGGTGTGTAGTACGCTGTATGTGGTACTCTTGTTTGCTTTGAGCTGGGTATTGTTCTTGACTAGAACGTATCAAAAAGATACAGACGAGAGCCATAAGAGTTATTACAAGAAAACATTACTGCCATCCATCAAATGTTTTGTTTTACAAATTGAAATTGCTAAAGTTTTATGATTTGGTTGACTATAATATTCTTTTATTATTGTTCAAAGCTCAGAATTTCTCATTACCCTCAAACATCCAAAGGCTTTTTGTAAAAAGGACTAGTAATTATAATCTCAAGGGAACAGATATATTTGTTACGCCACAATACAGAACTAGTTTAAAGAGTAGGTCAACTTTAGTACAGGGAATAGGACTGTGGAATTGTTTGGAACTTGATATTAAAATTGCAAAGTCAATATCTATATTTAAGAAAATTATTAAAACTAAATTTCTGAACAAATATTCATGAATTGATTTATATGCAAATTACTATTTATGGTTTTGTGTGAGAAATCATTTAATATCTTATATTTTTGTATATATGCGATTGCTATTTGAGTTGATTGTTTGAATTAATTTTGTTTGAAGAAGGGGCAAAAATATGATTTTTTTCCTTCTTCTGCCTCCTTTAATTTCATGTATTGTTTTATAATGTGGTTTTGTAAATAATTTTCTTGTTTTTTTTTATTTGAAATGAATAAATTTAATTAAAAAAAAAAAGCTCTAATTGTGTTGTGTTTATTCCAGATGTTCTGGGTGAAGCTCAGCCTCAGCTGGTGGATCTGAACCAGGAGGGCCTGGTGGATGTTATGGCTCAGCTGAGGTGAACTCCAACAGGTTTAGAGCCCACCCTGCAGCGCACTGTGCCGTGGCCTTTCATCATGCTGGTGAGCACATGCACACTGCAGAATGCAGACTTGTTTTGAATCTAATAAAATATGAACATAAGATGAGTTTTACTCTGTAGGGTTGACATTTGATGAGCTTGACGTGTTGGAGGGAGCGTTTCGTCAGGGCCTGGTCCGAGTCCTGGCTGCCACGTCTACCCTCTCCTCGGGGGTTAATGTTCCGGCTCGACGGGTCACCGTCCGAACCCCGACAGTCAATGGACGCTTGCTGGACCCGCTCACATACAAACAGATGTGAGGACGAGCGGGGAAGAAAGGAGTGGACCCAATAGGTGTGAAGGAAAGAAAGAGGATTATTGTTTATTTGTTACTTTTGGAGTTTTCAGTGTTTTTTCTCTTCCTGTACTGTAGGTGAAGGTGTGCTGGTGTGTAAACAGGCAGAGCGTCAGAAGGGTCTTAGTGGTTTTAATGGGGCTCTTCAGCCAATCAGCAGCTGCCTGGTGAGAAGGGAGGGTGAAGGTGTGACCACCAGCAGCTCAGAGCCATCCTGGAGGTACGATCGATGTCAAAACTTCAACTTCACACCGTTCAAGTTCAAGCTTCTTAATTGTCATTCACATCACGTGTGGTACACGAGGTGGAATGAAACTGTACACACGGTCCCATTCAATCTGCATGTTGCTATTATTAAACTATTTCCCCACTGTACTGTCATTTTTAGCATGTTATGTCACATTTCATGCTCCCTGCCTTGTCTGCCTGTTCATCAGTTCCTGTTCAGTCACTCTGCCACGCTCACCTGCCTGCAGCTGCAATCAAGCTCACAAGTTCCACCTGTTGTATGTCCTATGTAAGTTCTTCTCCCTCACCAAGTCTCTGCCAGATTGTCGAACACTTTCAGTCAGTAGATGTCCAGCGCCTTGTCCAAGCCCTCACCTGATCTCCTGTTCATGACCTCACGCCTGTCTCCTGGTTTTACTGGCCTGCTCGCTCCTTGCCTGGTTTGCTCTGCTTTTCTGATTCCTGGATCACGACCCTGTTTCTACCCACCGGACCTTGAGTAAGGATTACCCTCAGGACCTGTTTGTTCAACCTCTGCCTCTTCGTGTTTTGACCCTGTTTCCTTCTGGACCATGATCTAAGCCTGTCTCCCAGTTGAAGCAAGCTCTCTGCATTAAAGGCCTCTCTCGCCAACTTGCCTGTGGCGGTTCTGGACACGGGCCCACGCGGGCCGGTGCCCGTGTATCACGGAGCCTGGCCCTCCCTCTGGCCCACCCTCTGAGCAAGAAGCGGAAACCATCCGATACCAGCATAATTTACGTATCAGATTTTTGATCCAACCTGCCGATATTTTCTGATCCATGATGCACGTTGGCTTCAAACTATGGAATGGATTTCCTGAACGGAGGCGTGTCTCATGAACCCAGAGTAACAAGACCCGCCTCACATTCAGGAAATCCATGTCACAGTTTGCAGCCAGCTACAAGCGTGAGGACAACTGAGTACTCAGTTGGGGTTTGTTGTGGCATCGTTTTCAAAAAGCGGGTCGTTTGTTTATGGATTTTTTACATGGAGCTGGTCACTTGTTTCTGTCGCAAGATCTGACAACACTGGTGAGTAGAGTAGCATGTTAGCTAGCCTAGCAGCTAGCCGACTTTTCATCGTAACAAAGTAACATGTGTGGAAGTATTTAAACACTGCAAGACAACAACGTTCAATGTCTGCAGAGCCATAGCGCCACATTAAACCGCGGTCAAGTTAGTTTTACGCCGGACATTTGAGCTCTGGGCTTCAGCGGTGTGTTTTTCTTTTTCAAGCCGGGAATGGCGCTCTGTTTCCGGGCAGCTGCTGTCAGCTTCCCCCTGGAGCTCCGTGGCTGCGCATCATATCATAACAGCTACAATATAAAGCCATGTAAACACTAAAAACAGGAACATGTCTGTGTTGGTTTATGCCATGAACTTAGCAGATGTAAAGCCATTTAATATTTTATTTAATTTATTTATTCATTCATTTAAAAGAGACAAAATAAAACAAATTCATCAAAAATAAAACATTGAATGAAAAGAGTGCAGAAAGAAGAAAAAAATCTTATATCACCCCATTATTTAAAAGAATATATAAAATAACTTTAAACAAACAATCACTTAACTCCATATCTGTAAAATTAACTGAATTATAACCATTTTTGAGTTGGCTTATTTCAATTGCCTGCTGCAGCAATCTTCAATTCAATTGTACTCAAAAGTTAATCAGCAGTAAAGAAACATCCGTTTATTATTTCTTGAAAGATTTTTCAAAATCTGTCCAGAGGGTCATGAGATATTTTGCTAACAGACCAACACCATTGATTCTAAATAAATAACGCTATAATTTTAAAGAAAGATCTTATGCATTCTAAAAGTCCTTTGCTTATGCTTTGGGAATGAGTCTCAGCTACTACCACACCAAATTTTATCTCAATTTTTTGTCAAATTGACTGAGTTGTAGTCAATTTTGAGTTGTTCAGTTAGCTGTGGCAGCCATTTTGAATTGAATGTACTTTAAAAGTCAACCAGTCGTAGAGAGCCATTCAGTGATTATTTCTTGAAAGTTTAATCAAAATCTGTTCAGTTGTTCATAAGATATTTTGCTAACAGACAGATGCAGAATACAAACATAATTTGATAATTTCTGGCAAACCGATCAACAAATGAGTCACTCATTTGTTGATCGGTTTGCCAGAAATCATGATGCCAGAAATCATGAAATTCTGCGATTTTGTATTCATCAAAATCACAGAATACAGTTGCTGTGATAGTAGGGCAGCCAATGTTGTTACCTGTATATAATTTTGGACTGAGAAACTGAACCAAGACTTCACCTAACAGTTATTTTCATTATCATTTTATTTGCTTATTAATATATTTTATTCAGTCAATACAAATACTGTGTAAAATGTTTTATATTTTTCTCATTTGATTTTTTAAACTATTTTCTTTGGTTACAATGGTTAATCACTGCTTAAAAAAAATAAGAGTCAAGTAAGATTTCGAATCTGTCTTTTTCTCCGAGATGAACGTGCCCCTCTGACAAAACCTCTGGCCCCAGCTTGGCCCCACCAGTACAACTGGTCTAGAACCGCCACTGGTCTAGTGTTGACAGAACAATGAGCTTCAGCTTCATAATTGATTATGTTGACTATGAGCAGTCCATTTTAACACATTTACTATATAAAAAATTATTTTAACTGAACGTGGAGTGCAGCATGTATATCGTTTGTATTTTTACTCTTTTTTTTAATTTGATACAAGTTTGAGTGCTTTTACTGGTAGAGTAATGCATACCCATAGTAATTCACATCACAGGAGAAATGCTTTTAAGACAATAAAATGCACAGTGTATTCAAGACCAGGTTTATTGGTGTGTTTTTTAATATATAGTATATTTATTAGGGCTTTAGGAAGTACTAAATAATTCATAATTATACTCTTGGCGTCTCCCTACAACACATGTTTTCTACAGGTGAGAGGAAGCTGCAGTGACCACAGGTGCACCTTTTGAAAGGTTTTTTTTATTTATTGCTTTACAATTTGGATTGAGATAGTTGAAAATTATTTAAAAAAAGATAATTTGTTACTGCTTTGAACATTAGCCTATGTTGCTAATATAAATTTACCACTCAGATGCTGGACCCGTTCGGTCCATTGCCTCAGCACCACCAGATTCTTGCATAAGAGCGTCAGTGCCTGTAGCCAGCAGCTCGAACTGATAAGGCTCAGGACCTGTGGCTCTCTGCTCCAAGTCTCCCTCAGTTTCTGGTGAGGGAGGTGGAGAAAAGACCTGTGTCGCTGTGTTCACTCCCCATGTTGCATATGCTAACGCTAGCTGCATGTCACGGTCCTGGCGACACCCACCTACTCGCTCTAATCCCCACCTCCTCCCTCCTTTAGGCGGTGCCTCCACAGTCTATCGGAACGCCCATTTTGGTGAAGTTTTTGAATTTGAACTTGGGGAGGAGTTAAAGACCCAGAGCCCGTTTAGTCTCACTTTAAAAACTGTTAGGATAGGCTAAGTGCTTGGTGACTGTACAGTACTGTACATGTATTCATTTATTTAAAAAAAATATATATATATATATACAGTATATATATATATTTATGATATGCATATTCGTAAGTCCGGGACCTCGTAAGTAAGAGCGCTCGTAAGTCGGGGACTACCTGTAGTTTGCCTGATTGCTGCGGCTAGCAGTTCGTTGAAAATAGCAAACAGTGAGGGGGGAGAGTGAACATACCTGCCTGGTGCCCCTTTGCAGAAGAAAGCTAGCAGATATTTAATTATTTGTCCTAATGTATGCTGATGGGGAACTGTATCATATTTTTAACCAGTTTATGAAATAATTTCCAAAACCAAATTCATGCAAGGTTGCAAATAAAAATTTCCAGTTAACTCTATCAAAGGCTTTTTCTGCATCTAGAGAGAATATTGCAGTTTCAATGTTTTTATTGTAAGAATAATCTATTAAATTAAATAATCTGCGTGAATTTGTGGATGAATGCCTCCCTTTTATAAAACCAGTTTGGTCAGGATGTTTTATGAGAGGAGTTACATTTTCCAATCTTTTTGAGAGGGCTTTACAAATTATTTTATGATCAATATTGATAAGAGATATGGGACGATAACTCTTTGCCTGGTTTTAATAGGAGACTAATGTTGGCAGAATTTATATTTTCTGGAAGTCTGCTATTTTTCTCAGTTTCCTGCAGCATTTTGTGAAATAGTGGTGCCAGAATATTCCAGAATTCTTTGTAGAACTCTGATGGAAATCCATCTATACCAGGAGCCTTTTATTGGACATGCTTTTGAGGGCTTCCTGGAGTTCCACTGGTGTCAGTGGTGAGTCCAGCTCCATTGCTTGACTAGCTGATAATTTAGGAAATGTTATTTTATCCAGGAATTCATCAATTTAATTATCTGATGAGTTTATCTGGGGTGAGTATAAAGCTTTATAAAAATCTCTGAAAATGCTGTTTTTTCTTTCAGGATCATAAACTGTATTCCCAGTCAAGTCTTTAACACCAACTATAGTTGTTTTCTCCTTAATTTTTTTTAGCTGTCTTGCTAGAAAGCTATCTGACTTATTGCTCTGCTCAAAGTTTTCGATTCTAAGTCTTTGTATTAAGAATTTAGTTTTATTGTTAATAAGTTCATTTAATTCTAATTTTGCTTTACGCATTTTATCCAGTATTTCTTCATCTTGGGAGGCTTCTAATGATTTAAGGGTTTCTTCTAATTCCTGAATATGTTTATTCTCTTTTTTCTTCTTATGTGATGAGAATGAGATTATTTTACCTCTCATCACTGCTTTCCCTGCCTCCCAGAGAACAGATGCTGATGTTCCAGGCAAGTCATTATACTCCAGATATGAAGCCCACTCTTCTGTAAAATATTTGATAAAATCTTCATCCTCAAGCAATGATGTATTAAATATCCAGTTTATACTTTTTGGGATTTATTTTCTGTTTAATAGCGTTAAAGAGACAGGAGCATGATCACTGACAGCTATAGGGTGTATCTCAGTGTCTGAGATGTCCGTCAACAAAGACCTGCTGACTAAAAAATAATCCAGACGAGAGTAAGAGTGATGGACATGTGAGAAGAAAGTATACTCCCTACTGTTCAGGTGAAGAGATGGCCATGCATCGCAAAGTCCGTAATTACTCATGTACTATTTAACTATATTTATGGACTACCAACTGCGCCAAGTTCCTGCTCAACTACATCTGTCTAATTCTTAATTTAGACCAAAGTTGAGGTCACCTCCAAGTATAAGTGAGCAATCCAAGTGATCCGACAGTGCTGAGAAAAAAATCATGAAAAAAAGAGGTGTCATCAACATTTGGGCCATATATGCTGACAATACACAACTTCTGGTTATTTATACAATGTTTTATTATTAAATATCTACCCTCTGGGTCTGTAACTGTGTCTAGTACTGTAAAATTAACATTTTTGTGTATTAATATTGCCACTCCCCTTTGTCTTGAGTTATAGCAGGCACAAAACACATTAGGAAACTCAGGTGATTTAAGATCATCTGCAGTTGTCGTAGATTTAAGCTGGGTTTATACTAGCATCTCATGTCTTTTACCCCCCGTTGAGTGAACCCAGCGCTGACGTGTGTCACCGACCGCATTGAGTGTTTATACCTCTTTAAGACGTGGGTATAATCCCTCCCTCTTCCCTCCCACTGCATACGTCACGCGCAAGGCGAGTTTAGCTTGTTGGTTCAGCAGATGCAGGAGATGGATGACGAGACACACTTTTCATATTTTCGAATGTCCGCTGCTCGTTTTGATGAACTTGCCCACCGGATCTCCCCTCACCTGCAGCACGCACCGACGCACAGCGCACCGGTCTCTGCCCCGGAGAGACTGGCTGTGCGGGTCCTGGCTTCTGGGTGCTCATTCACTGCCATCGCTGCCAGTTATAAGCTGGGGAAGGCTACTGTATGCTCTGTACGCCCATATGGAGGTAAGATGCAATGTAATTAATGTCAGTACTGATGTTATATTTGCACTTTATTTTGTAATTTTATGAAACATATTACTGTAAGAACTACCGGTATCTAAAACAGTGGCGGGGTCACGTGCTGCGGGGTCACGTGCTGCGGGGTCACGTGCTGCGGTGTCATAGACCATATATGGACATCCAAACAAAAAACGCCCACAAACTTTGAACCAATCACACGCTGCGAGCCGCATCGTCGGCTTCGAGAGTTCTGTTTGGGGGCTATGTACACGACGCCTATGCACCAGGGGATCACAGCGGGTGTGCGGCCAAACGTTGCGCAATGTTTGCTCACTCAACGGGGGGTAAAAGACATCCGACGGGCCGACGGGCCAAGTATAACAAGGCCTTAATGAATCTCTTGTAAAAAGACAACATCTGCCTGTAATCTTTTAAGCTGGTTAAAAATTCATAATCTATTTTGTTGAATACTGGTTCCATTGACATTCCAAGTCACAAACCTTACTGTGCCCAAAGTTGTGTGTGAGGAGCTAAAGTTGACAAGCGCATGTCACCATAGATACAAACAGACTGGGCCGGATCTACCATATGGGCAATGTGGGCACGTGCCCATGGGCCCTTGGTAAAGAGGGACCCTCTGCCGGCAGAATTGTTTTTGCCGCAACAAACACAGAGCGCTCTGAACCCACTCATCCATGCGAGACAGCACTGAGGAGGATGGTGAAGCTGCTCACAATAACGGTCGCGATGGGGCAGAGTGAATTTCCGGTTTACAAAATAAAGCACAAAACCCGATAAAATTCACATATCTCACCTTATTCTTTGTGCTGTTACTGTAGAAACGCTTTTCCGAGAAACTTCCGGTCTGACACGGGAAGTATCAGTAAGAGAGCTGACCGCAAGGTTGTTTTTTTTTGTGTGTGAGTTATTTTCATTCAGTTTATCAAAGCAAACATTGTTTTTTGTTTAAACGTGAAGTTTCCTCAAATGTCCTGCTGGGGTTCAGGTCCTGCTGTGCGGTTTTGTGGTTGCACAAACAACCAGACCAAGCTAAGTCAGAGGCAAGTCAACAGAGTTTGAACATGGACCCAAAACAAAACTAAAAAGATTCGGTATATGGTTTCCATCTCCTACCTACAGACGAGGAATTAAGAAGAATTTGGTTGAACAATCTGAATTAGAAGAAACCACCCAAAACGCTGCATGTGTGCTCATTTCACTTTGTAAACAAACAGCCGACATCCTATCCTGCCTACAAAAAAGAAAAAGACATTGAAGGAGAACTAAAGGTAAGAGCCATTGATTGTGCTTTCTGTGAAGTGAGTAGGCCAATAAACTGATGTGATTGTGCCGATAGTGCAGGTGCTGGTCATAAAATTAGAATATCGTGAAAAAGTTGATTTATTTCAGTAATTCCATCCATCCATCCATCCATTTATGTTTATAACTGACAACTGATGAAAAACCCAAATTAAATATCTCAGAAAGTTAGAATATATTTTTTAATTCATTCATTCAACCTTTATTTAGTCAGGTAAATCTCATTGAACATATAT
>JBBPBX010014340.1:25584-42402 GCA_038048925.1 Garcialebias charrua
TATATATATGTATGTACCGGTATGTATGTATGTATGTATGTATGTATGTATGTATGTGTGTGTGTGTGTGTGTACGTGCGTGCGTGCGTGCGTGCGTGTGTGTGTGAGTGAATGATTGTTGGGTGGTAAAGAAGAAAAAAGAATGATGAAGTTGTGTGGTAACAGACGAACATAAATGAGAAAATAATAAAAAAGGAAAAGAAAGAAAAAAAAAAGAAGAATAGCTGTGACACCGTTCACCTTCACCAGTGCAGACACCTTACCGAGCTGTGCTTTACATTTTTAAAACTCTAGTTTTGTTGTAAAAGAGTGTACCCATTGGTGGACCAAACTTAGCTCACCTGTGGGCCTGATTTGGCTCGCGGACCGTCAGTTGAATAGCCCTGCTTTAGACTAACCTGTTGTTCCTTTTAATAAAGCCACGGAGTGATGTCTCATTCCCTGAACAGCTGACCATTAACATAAAGTTTATCTACAGCCACCGTAGCTCCGACGCCCTCAGACATGTATTTCTTCCTGATTGGGAACAAAACTCTCCTCCGATCGAGGATCTCTTTAGGAAATTGATCGTTCACACTGAAGATCATCCCACGCAGCTCTTGGCCCCGCCTTCTGACCTGCTCTATTTTTTTAAGTGCTCAAATGTAGCTACAATTGGCCGAGGTCGCTTGTTATTGGGCTTCTTACCTCCGAGCCGGTGAACACGATGGAATGTGTGTTTTTTACCTTCTCACTTGTGAGTTTCAGCTGATGTTGGATAAACTCACTGATCGTAACTTCGGCGTCCTCCTCTGCTCATTCTGGGATCCCCAAGAAGACAAAATTGTCACGCATGCTCCAAGCTTGTAGGTCCAACATGGACTCTTTGATTTTCCTGTGTTCCCCGGACATCTGTGTCATCTTCTCGATGAGTTCTTTGACGTTTCCCCTCAGAGTTTGATTCTCTGCAGCGAGTGACACCACCTGAGCTTGGCTGAACTCCAGAGACTCCCCCAGTGACTGGAATTCCTTGTGGAGAACCTCCACCAGGACCAGTCGGGCATCTAAGCTGCTTAGCTTCTTATCTATAGAGTCCAGAACATCTGTGAAGCTTTTCTCAGGAGATGTGGACATTAGGAATGTGCGATATGGCCTAAAATTCATATCACGATATGTATTGTGAAGGGTGGCGATAACTATATATATCGCGATATGTTTTTGGTATAAAAATTGCAATAGAAATGGAAAAAAAAGCATAGTGTGTCCCTTTTTTTTTTTTTCCTTCTGGCTCTCGGCGGAGCAGCATCTTTCTTCCTTCCCTCCTGAGTTTTCCTCTCCCTGCTTTGCCACTTTTGTCTTGTCTGCAGTTTTTATTTTTTCAGCGCTCGCTCGAACGTAAACTCTCGATGGATCTGGTTTCGTGTGCTGTTAACTCTATTCATAAATTTTTTTCAACGAACCGTTCCGGTCCTGGGGAACTGGATTGTCCTTTGCAGTCGCATCCAGCTGGGCATATCATGGATTCCTGGAAGGAGGGGAAGATGTTATGTCTGGACGTGCTTTCTGTCGAGGATGTGGATATATTCATAATTGGATTTATGATAGCAGGTGCTCTGCTTTTTGGCTGTGTGGAGTTCTCTTCTATCGGAAAAGCAGAGAGTATGATCCGAGCTGTGACATCGAAGAACCAACTGCTTTATGAGCTGATCCGCAAAGTGGATGCAACAGAGGATTGCAGACCACCAAGGTTCGGGACTCGTGTGCAGCACATCTGGAGGCTGATTCATAGCTCGGGTCGGTGAAAAGTTCCCATAATTTGGAGTGTATTGGATTCCAACGGCCACCGGGACTCAAGGCCACAGAAGAACACTAGCTGTGTTTCCATCCATTTTCATTTCGTATTTTGAGCTACCTCGCAAATATGTAAATACAAATTAATGCAGATCAGAAGTGTTTCCATCTGCTGGCTTGAAGCGCTTCTACCAAGCCGCGCACAGCGTCATTACGTCAGACGTCAGCGTCATTACGTCAGACGTCAGCACTGCGCATGTCTACAGTAAACAGGAAGTAGCGGTTGAAAACTGAACCCGGCCACACATCTCGTCAAAATCGAGAGAATATTTCAGGTACGTGTTGCTATCGGGCGAGTTGTATTTATTCTGTCATGCCAACTAGTTTTAGCGATGTTACATGTTGTCCGGAGCGGAAACAGCTGAACGTCACGTGACGTGAATTTTCGCTACGTCAGAAATGAGTCGGAAAATGTGTTTCCATTTGTCGTTTAGCGCATCTCAAATCCCAAAAACCACCTCAAGCGAGCGTAAAAACTTTTTAGCGTAATTCAGGAAGTAACCTCGCAATTTGCCGTTTCCATTAAGCTTTTCTGCTGCGCTATTTCAAATTGCGCAGCTAGAAACCTTGATGGAAACACGGCTACTGTGAGCCTGCCCTAAAGATAAAACATGCTTATCTAATCTGACTCCCTGACAGCCTGGACAGGCTGTCTGCAAAATCTCCAGAGTGGAGCAACTGAAGAAAATGAAGCTTCTATCGCAACCCCCCCCCTCCCCGGAGAACTGTACTGTGCCTTCTGAGACAGATAAGGCTGGCTGATCACGTCATCATCAGAACTCTGGCTAATCTGAAAAGGAGCGCATGGACCGTCTCACTGCTCCGTCCTCAATGCAACATGTGATTGTCTTAAATGTGCTTCTTGGTATAGTTTTTTCTGTCACACATGGTGTCTTTGTCTTGTAAGACAAAATGTGATACATCTTTTTTAATACCAACGCTGTGACCCTCATGGTTCTTTTCCTTGTTTTCACACCTTTGACCTTCATCCCGAAACGGATGAGAGAGGCCGCGCTGAAGAACATGTCATGTGTTCTGAATAAGCAGCAGCTTTACACACTCTCCATCTCGGGATGACTGTGCAAACATTATCACGCTGTATTGGTGACAACTGGTGCAATGTTAATAAAAGCTCTTGAATCTTGAATCTTTTGCCATAATTTATTTTGAAAACTGCTACACCACAAAATAATCTCTATTAAGAAAATTTCACTACTAGGTCCAGTGTTTTTAAATAATTAACAACTCAAGCATTAGGCTTCTTTCTTGCAGTGCAAAACAGTGCAAAATATAAAAATATATTGTGTAGTTTTAGCCATAAGTTTTAAACTAAAGAATATGTTGTTAACTCTTAACAGTTTCCAATATTGTCACTTAAGAAACGAACAGCAGAGCAGCATTTTACACTGAAAACACTTCACCCTCCAACCCTCTAGAGGGCGTCTCCTTCAGCTTTAAGGAGAGCTGACAAGGCGACCAGAAGAAGAACCAGTTTACTCTGTGGCTTTGACCAGAGGGTCTCGCAGTAAAATCACACAACACAGCGTTCTATTCACAGATCAGAGGGCAGGTTTCTCTAAAGCTGACCAACGCTTACTTTAACTTTCGACACACACAAAAAAAAACTTTCGACGGAACGCAGCGTTTTGCGCATGCGTCCGAATAAGGCAAAACTACGGCAAGCCGGACGAAGTTAGCATATAGCTTCAATACTTAGCACTCGAAGAAAAGACTTTAACACCACTTATGCACAGTTTTAAACTAAAAAAAGTTAAGATTAAATCTGACAACTCTAATTTAAAGCTGACCAACGCTTACTTTAACTTTCGACAAAAAAAAAAACTCGACGGAACGCAGCGTTTTGCGCATGCGTCCGAATATGGCAACACAAGCCGGACGAAGTTAGCTTGTAGCTTAGCACTCGAAGAAAATACTTTTAACATCACTTACGCACAGTTTTCAACACAAAAAAGTATCGATTAACTCTGACAACTTTGATTGTACACTTCAACACCACTTATGCACAGTTTTAAACTAAAAAAAGTAAAGATTAAATCGGACAACTGTGATTTTCTGCGGTTAGCCGGTAAAAGACAGATCTCTATCGTAGGCCAAATTTATATCGTTTATACCGTGTACCGGTTATACCGCACATCCCTAGTGGACATACTGGTTGAGCTCTCTGAACGCGTGCGTTTAGATGTTGGTGTAGCTGTGAATGCAGTGTTTTTCTGTGGTTTGCCCATCACGATGTTGTCAAAACACTCATCCAGATAACTCTCCAGACTGTCCACGGTTTCCTCGTCCAGTTTATTTTATTGAACAACAGGCAGAGGTTAATATTAACAATATTTTTATGTTTGATTTAATATATTGGCCTGTTTTACCTAAGTTGCATCATATTTGTTTGGTTTACCTGTATCCTGTTACTTCCGCATCACAGCTCTCACGTGATCTCAGCCGCTCATCACCAGGTGCACTGACACTGCACTGACTCTGACACATTCATTACATCTAGGGTTGATTACTGCAATTCGCTCCTGTTTGGTATCAGTCAGACCACCATAGCACGACTACAACTGATCCAGAACGTAGCAGTCCGATTTTTAACCAGTACAGGTGTAGTGAACCAGACGGGGTTCTCTAATATACTTTCGTCTCGTTGAACTGTCCCAGTGACACCTTTTCACTGATACTTTCAGTAAAAAGACATTAACACTATTTTATTACATTATTTTGAATCAAAACACAATAAGTCATAAGAGACTCTCTTATTCCTCTATTTTTGTGTTAATGAATAACCTTGTGTTACTTGTATAAGCATGTTTGATAGTCAAAGACTGGTTAATTCAAACTGTTTAATTCAAGTTGGAAATCCAATGCTATTTCAAAATGATGGTCACTTCTTCATATGATGAATCAAATGGTGAAAGTGAATTAATATGTCAGACTGAACTCCTCAGTTTGTTAGAAGTTAGAATACAGTTTTAATCAGTTGTTTTATGAAGCTGGCTCCAGTCTAATCTGTTCTCTCTCTTCATTCTAAACAACTTCTTAAAAACAATCTTCTCCTATCCGAGTGACCTTCATACACTAACTCTTCCACTGGTTTGTTTGGACCAATCGGGGAAGAACAAGTCTGATCACAGATCCTTTCTTAAAGTTCTAAGCTAAGCTGGAACGGACAGAGTCTGCTGGAGGTCCTCAAGCCATGAGGTTCCCCAAAGAGCTGAATGAACGCCAGTCAAACGCCAATGACACGTCATTCAGTTGGGACTTCATAGCACTTGCAAACTATGAATCTGTTTTTGAGCTCTAAGCTCTCTTTTATCGACATTCCTTTAAGGAACGTCTTATCTTGAACAACAACACCAGGAGCTGCCGTTACTTTCGGTCCGAGTCTTGGCACACGTCTGGAGACGCTGAAGAACAGTAAACGAACTGACCAAACTGGACCGAGGGAGATTGACCATCTTCACGAGGTAACAAAGTCGTCATATGCTTTACCCAGGGTACCAACGTGTAAACGAGATCGGCCGGAGAGCTGCCATGCCATGCAAAACACGTCAAGATAATGGCCCTCATGCACGAAAATGTTCGTATTTTTATCCTAAATTTCTCCTACTTTTGTCCGTACGAAGCGTTCGTACGAACATGCCACGTCAGATCCAACAAAGTCTTCTATCGTCAGGAAATGTGTGTATATGAGCTGTGTAAATAATGATGAATCCCACCTGTTCTATTCACCTGCTCGTGCACGCGGGAGGTTATTTACATAATTCCCACCCCTCAAAACACCATATAAGGATATAGTTTCCTGCCACCGCGAGCAGGAAGTGTCCATTCATTCCGGCTTTTATGCGTCAGAAAACACACAAACGCGTTTGGCGAATTAAAATTGACTCGCCTTTGATCATAGTGTCAGCCCCGGATCTGAGCGCAGACCCACACAGAATACAGATGACATCAGTGAGCGCCCACAGTCAACAGGCAGTTTATATTAAAAATGACATGAGACAACTGAATAAGCTGGTTTCGCTTTTTTCTCCCCTGTCTCTGCAGCGGCGCTGTGTGTGTGTGTGTGTGTGTGTGTGTGCCGACAGTGGCACGGGGTGGCACGACAGTGGCGCGTTGCGTGGCACACGGTGGTCGACATGAGTGGCGCGGGGGGCCACGCGCGGGTGGCGCAAGGTGGTGGCGCGGGGGGCGCGTTGCGTGGCACACGGTGTGACATGAGTGGCGCGGGGGGCCACGCGCGGGTGGCGCAAGGTGGTGGCGCGGGGGGGCGCGTTGCGTGGCACACGGTGTGACATGAGTGGCGCGGGGGGCCACGCGCGGGTGGCGCAAGGTGGTGGCGCGTTGCGTGGCACACGGTGGTCGACATGAGTGGCGCGGGGGGCCACGCGCGGGTGGCGCAAGGTGGTGGCGCGGGGGGCGCGTTGCGTGGCACACGGTGGTCGACATGAGTGGCGCGGGGGGCGCGTGGCGTGGTGGCGCGGGGGGGCGCGTTGCGTGGCACACGGTGGTCGACATGAGTGGCGCGGGGGGCCACGCGCGGGTGGCGCAAGGTGGTGGACGTGGGGGGGGGGGTGTTGAAGCCGCTTTAATTAAACCAATATGTGTGGTTGCATTTAATTGTTTTTAAACTCAAAATATTTTCTAAATAACGAAATATAAAGTTATTAGTGGAGAAAAGGCCGTCTGGATAACAGCAGACCGACTCCTCGTAAAATATACGACAGGTCTGGACCACACGTAAATTTTGTTCGTATCTGAAAAAAATCCTAGGATACGAAAACATTGTTGGATGCCGCAAATGATCCTAAATCACTCGTACGCACAGTATAAGAACAAATCTGTGCGTACTAACGGTTTGTGCATGAGGGCCAATGCCTCTCCTCATCCTTCATTTTCCTCATCCTCCATTTCCTCTTCACTGAAACTTTCTTACTTTAAGTAACTAAACTTTAAGTTTATTGTGCCAGCAGAGATATAAGTTATTAACACCCATAACTTGTGTTCTGTTGTTCCTATGACGTTACGGACGTGTATACTCATGCTGAAGTTAATTATAGGAAAAATGATCAACCAATCATGTACAAATGTGTGATGTAATTTAATGATTCTGTTAAATAAATGGTCCAGTCCTACTGTACCAACATAAGTTTAACGTTTCCTGTGAATTACATCTGGTCAAGGTATAGAATTATTGATATTGAACTGAAAAAGAGAGAACTCGTTTAATTAATGATGTATTTTTGTGTCAGTCTAAACCCTGCCAATTTACATCTAAAATATAGGTAAGTCAGTAAACTGACCCCTTCCTATATTACTACACAGGCAAAAGAGAGCACATTACACCAGTTTTGTCCTCCCTGCACTGGCTACCCGTTCACCTTAGAATCCCTTAGAATCCCGTTCAAAATACTCATGTATGTCTACAAATCGTTGAACAGTCTTGGCCCCCCCCCCCATCTCTCTGATTTGCTACAGCCATATGTCCCACCACATTCTCTGAGGTCAGCGGACCAGTTGCTCCTCACAGTTCCAGGAACCTGTCTTAAGTGCAGAGGTGACAGGGCCTTCTCTGTAGCAGGACCACGACTTTGGAACGAGTTACCTCTGCTTGTCAGACAGGCCTCCTCCCTCTCGGTTTTCAAATCCCGTTTAAAAACCCACTACTATTCCGTTGCTTTCAACACCAGATGATCTGTGGTTGAACCTGTTTGTGTCACACAAGTTAGTCGTTATATTTATTATCGGTGACGTTTTTATGTCTACAGTATATTCTGATTAAAGCTGCAGTCTGCAGTTTCTGTAGTGCAGTCTAAGTTTTCTAAAAATATATTTTTAACATATTTCTTCACTCTGTCACTATCTCCTGACAGACTGATGTTAGACAAAGTAATCTCTGAAAAAAACTATAGTCCCCTTGCTTCTCCAGGTGGTAAATAAGCATTTCTAAAAAGCCACAGTGACCCGCCGTTAACCATCCTATAAAAACAGAGTTTTTAACCAGCCAATAAAAACAGAGCTTCTCCCTTCTCACGCTCCTAACCCACGCCCGCCCCCCCTGTCTCAGACCCCGCGGCCGCGCAGGTTCTCGTTCAAAGTATTGCAAAGCAATGCAAAACTGTTTTGTATGTGACACAAATGTATTAAATTCCCCTTCTTCATCCCTGATCTGGACTTTTCTTTTGTTTTTTTTGCCAAAAGTCAAGTGATCGCTTCCTCCTCCACTGACTGAAATGAGGAAATGGATGAATTTGTCACGAGCTAATTAAACTCGGGTTCAACGTGGCTGCGCGAGGCTCTGCAGATTTCATGGTGTTCTGGTGTGCTGGACCAGCGCTCCATGTTTTTATTGTATTTTTTAGAACGTTTTATTAACATATAATCACAGAACTTCGCAGCCCCTCAAAGGGGGCTGGAAAGCGCTATATAAGTAAGTTCCATTTACCATTTACCATTTAAATAAGAAGCACCCGTTTGAGGTCGTTAGCTGCATAAAGACACCTGTCCACCCCACACAATCAGTAAGACTCCAACTACTAACATGTCTACGACCAAAGAGCTGTCCAAATACATCAGAGACAAAATTGTAGACCTCCATAAGTCTGGAAAGGGCTACGGGGCAATTGCCAAGCAACTTGGTGAAAAAAGATCAACGGTTGGAGCAATTACTAGAAAATGGAAGAATTGAATTGAACTGAATTGAATTGAAGGCTAAACCTCTGAAATTACTCAAGATGATTCTAAAACTCTGGCATGACAGCCAGTGGGTAATATGCATTCCTTCAAGTTATGCAAGATCTTTCATTTTAACAGCAAATTAAACTGTGATGGACAAATCTTTTCAAGATTGGAAACTGTCTTCGATCATGACAAACAAGAAGATGGGCTAAAAAAAACTTGATTCTCTGAATCAGATCAGTTTGATTTTAAAAATCTGGTTTCTGTTCATGTCTCAAGACAAAGTATAAATCATTTCAATCTGTTTCCCGAGACAAAAACTCACAAAACCCTAAACTAAGATAAAAGAAACTTTCCACACACAGAAGAAACATGTTTACAAGATTATTGTGAGAATTGTATTAAATCTATATTAAATCATTCAGATTGTTTAGAATCTACCGGTAAATGGCTTTTGTTTTACTGTTAATAAATTTGTACTTTAATAATAAGAATGAGTTCAGCAGAGTACACGTCTCTTAGCATCAGACTGTGTTTGGTGACTAACCTTCATCTTTTGAATCCAGAAGACAAATGATTCAAACTAGCTGACCTCAGGCTGACCTTCCTAAGGCATTCTTCCGGCACTCGGCAAGGCAGGTCGCATATCTTTCTGCTCTTCCCTCCCTAAGTTTTTCCTACTCCCTGCTTGCTTTTCGTCTCGTCTGCGACCCTTCAGCGCTCACTCGAACCAATATGGAATTAATCAATTGGGCTGTTTCTTCAATGGATAAGATTTTTTCCACGAAGCGGACCGTGTCAGGAGAAGCTGTCTGTCCCTCCGACACACACGCGGCTGGATACGTGCTGGACTCGTGGGGTCAGTGGCAGCCCATGTGTCTGTCCGTTCTGAGTGTCGAAGACGTGGAGGATTTGTGGATTATTGGATTATTGGTAGCAACTGCTCTGTTTTTTGGCGTAACCGGAGTTGTTTGTTATCGGAAGCTGAGGGAGGCTTCGGCGGCTATCAGAGCGCTGTCGGGACTGCCTGATCAGCAAAATTCTCTGAACCGGGCCGTGGGCTCCTCATCCCAGCTGCTGTATGAGCTCAATCGCACGATTGGTGCAGTGGTGGACCACCGTGCACCTGCTGTCCGTTTTGGGACTTGTTTGCAGCCACCCAGGATCGATCAAGGGACAGGTGGAAGCTCATGAAAGCGGGGCAGAGCAGAACCACATATTTGGATTTCTTTCGGCCATGAAACAGCACCCACAGACTTGGAGGCGGCAGTGGAAAAGAACACTGTGGTCTATTTGGATAACAAACAAGAACATTATCTGGCTTCTGCACATGTCCTTGAAAAGCGGGCTGTGGGAATCCATTCTCCCAGAGTGAGGAGCTGAAGAGCCCCCCCCCCTCCCCCTCCCCAGAGATTTCTGTGAAGCTTCAGATAACACCCAGCTGCACACCTGCTGAACTTTGTGTTTGTCTGAAATTAATCATAGACCCAATCTCCTTGCCTGCCGTATTTCCTTTGTTATTGTACCTAAATGTGCTCTGATATGGTTTTTACTGAATCACGCGGTGTCTTGAAGACAAAATGTGATTCATCTTTTTTTAATATCAATGCTGTGAATCCCAGTGTTTCTGCCTGTTTTTCCTGCTTTTGACCTTCATCTGGAGACAGATTGGGCCTGGCCGCGCTAAGAGCATATCAATGTGTTGAATAAACATGTCGTGTGTTGATAAAACATATCGTGTGTTGATAAAACATGTAATGTGCTTTGTTTTGCTGCAGCTTTTGCACTCATTTCTCTTCTGGATGCCTGCAACTACATACTTACGTTGTAATCGGTGAAAATTGATGCAATGTTAATAAAACTCCTTGATTCCTTGATTCCTTGATTCCTTGATTCCTAACGTCATTGGATGTGAAGCAGGGACTGGTTGGTGCCCAGCTGCAGGGGGTGGGTGGAGGGTGGGGGGTTAAACCAGTGCAGACTTCATGCAGCCTGGCTTCAGATACGCTGACTCACCTACAGAGGGAACCTGAAGCATCTGGAGCAGCGAGGCCTTGCAGAACTCTCTGGACATTTTAGCATGACACTTGAGCAGCCCGTGACGATGCTGCTTATCAAGCAGACGAAGTACGATGACATCAGCACTTTGTGTGTCCTGACAGAACGCAGGGAAACAGTGGCAGCGCTCTGCTGCTCACGGCTCAGGAATGTGCCCTGCTCAGGATCTCTGGCTGTCTCAACAAGGACTGGACCAGCAATTCCACCATCAGCAAGTCTTTATTTTAGCTCGTTTCATTATTAATTTCAAATTAAAACCTGAACGTACTGGAATGGACTGGGATCATCTCACCACCCATTTCCAGCAGAGCCGTCAAGCTTCAAGTGTTGGTTCTGCCTGTTGTCATACACCACAAAGAGCTCTTTACATTAGCAGCAAGGCTTCATTCTAATTTATCTGATCAAAATAAAAATGGTAAATGACAAGACACAACTTAGCAAGATTATTAATTTTAAGAAAAATATTTGTTTAAAAAAATACAAAGTAAAAACAATTGAATGAGACAGATTTGTAAGTAAAGACTCAGCAAAATCACAAACAGAAAACATTTTTCCTAAATGCATTAACAAAAAAAAAAAAACTAGCTTCGCTCTGTGGTTGATATTATTATTATTATTATTATTAGTATTAGTTTGAACACAAAGGAAGTCGTATCTGGTTGAACAAAATGAGTTTTTGTACTTGCACACAGTTTTGGTCATGTATGATAAGAACTCCTCTGGGGGCTGGTGTTTGAACTTGTCAACCTTTGCTGGCAGAGGTGCACGTCTGATCAAACCACTGAAGATAAATGACATGTCTGTCACCCCAAGAGAAGAGTTGAGAAGGAAAATGGTTTAATCCAGACTGGAAAGATTTTCTTCTTTAATTCTCCCTGTGGAAACTTTCAAACCCTAAGAATTACGAGTGTCCACAGATCAGTGTGGGCGACTGAACGACTCCTCTGGACCATGGAGAGAGAAGGTGGTGGAGCTGACATGACAGCAGCATGTGCTGCGAACTCGACGCCTCAGCTGTTAGGCACACTACAGCCACAAGTGTGCACAAGTCAGCTGTGAGCAGCTGGAGCTGCCACTCGCTCTCACACCTATTCCAAACTGCACACAAAACCATTCATTCATTCATCCATGTGAAACACACCAGGGACAACAACTTGTAGTTAAAAGCAGATGTCAGCTGTTGCTCAGGTGCTGGCCCAGCTTAATGCACAGGCTCACCTGGGCTGAAGCTCAGGGGCCTGCGGCGTGGAGAGGCCCACCACACTGAGGTCACATGATGAGATCATTTTCTAACTTGCTGCTGACTGGTCCAAACTAAAAGTGAGCCATGAGGGCTCGCTGGCTGAGGGTCCACGGTTCACCTATCAGAATGTGTAGTGTTACTTTAGGGGCATGTCCCTCGATGATTGACTGACAGCTGTCAACATGATGGGGAAGTAGTCCATCCATCCATTATCTTTACCCACTTCATCCATTTTGGGTCATGGGGGTCACTAGTGCCCATGTCCTGCCATCACTATGTGAGAGGCGGGGGACACCTGGACAGGTTTCCAGTCCATCACTCAGGGACATATAGAGACAAATGAGACAAACAACCATTCTCTCTCTGACCTAAGGACAATCTAGAGTCACCAATCAGCCTGACATTCATGTTTTTGGTCTGTGGGAGGAACCTGGAGTACCCGGAAGAAACCCACACATGCACGGAGAGAACATGCAAACAACACAGAAAGGCCCCCGGTGGAGGAGATGTGTGAGGGCAGCAGACCAAGAAGTGATTTAAAGATGAAAATGTACCAGTGGGAGAGTCTGTGTGAAGTTAATGATGTCCAGTTAACCAGTGAATACAGGGTGCAGTGGTGGGTACGATAATCACAGCCAGTTATGAATCTTAGTGCACCATGATAGACAACATCCAACATCTGCAGGGTGCTTGTAGGAGCATTCATGTAGAGAATGTCACCGTAATCAATGGAGGGAAGGAAAGTCACAGATACAAGGCGTTTCCTAACATTCAGTGATAGACATGATCTGTTTCTGAAAAAGAAACCCAGTTCATCTGAACAACAGACTGGACTGAAAATGCAACAGTGAAACGTCTACAAGAAGGGACAGAGCAGACTGTACTTCTTGAGGAAGCTGAAGTCCTTCAATGTTTGCAGCAAGATGCTGCATATCTTTTACAAGTCTTGTAGAGAGTGCTATCTCTTCTGCCATCATCTGCTGGGGGAGCAGCACCAGAGCAAGTGACTTAAAAAAGATCAACAAGCTCATAAATATTATATGTATTCCACTTTCTTTACCTAAATATTTTCATAATTTATTTGAGTTCAATTCTTATTATCATTCATACTCTACAAGAAGGAAGTGTGATTTACATATACCCTTCTGTAGAACCACTGTTGCTAAATTTTCATTCATGTATCAGGGTGTTGTGCTGTGGAACAGTTTGAAATAATTAAGTGAATCATGTACAACATTATCTGTATTCAAAAGAAAGTTTTAAAAAACTTTATAGATTTTCTATGTAAGTTTATGTATAGAGCTCTTATGATTTTGTTCTTTGTTTTTTTAGAAGGGGGGGTGCGCTTGTAAGCCCAATTAGGGTTTTTATGACCTCTCCTGCACATTTTTTAAAAACTTTTCTTTTATGTGTTGTTTCTTTTTGTGCAAACAATAAACAGACAAACAGACAAATAAAGAAGGCTGGCTCAGTTCTGGGTACTCCTCTAGAACCTTTGGAGATGATTGTACAAAGAAGGATTCTTCATAAAATGAAGAACATTATAGACAACCCTCAGCATCCTCTTCATCAGACTGTCAGACAACAACAGGGTGTCTTCAGTCAGAGGTTTCTTCAGATCCGTTGTAAGACAGACAACTACAAGAGATCCTTCCTGCCCACTAGAACAACTCTTTAATGAAACCAGGATGATGAGTTACTGAATTGTCTTCAGTGATGGGAGACTGCAACCAAGTGAAAATTCAACTTGTCCGCTGCTTCCTTAGATAAGGAACTTTACTAATGGTCTTTTCTATGTACAAACCGGATTCCAAAAAAGTTGGGACACTAAACAAATTGTGACTAAAAACTGAATGCAATGATGTGGAGGTGCCAACATCTAATATTTTATTACGAATAGAACACAAATCACAGATCAAAAGTTTAAACTGAGAGAATGTATCATTTTCAGGGAAAAACATGTTGTTTCAAAATTTCATGGCTTCAACAAATCCCCAAAAAGTTGGGACAAGTCCATTTTTACCACTGTGTGGCATCCCCCCTTCTTCTTACAACACTCAACAGACGTCTGGGGACAGAGGAGACCAGTTTCTCAAGTTTAGAAATAGGAATGCTCTCCCATTCATGTCTAAAGCCGGGTTCCCACCAAACGCGTCTTCAGCAGCAAAAACGCTCCCGACGCGCGGTGTTGGCTGCTTGTCAACAGATGTCTGTTCACACCGAACGCGTCTGAAGACGCGCAGTGGGAGGAGTGTCTTGGTCCTTTTCCGGTCTGGTTTGTTTTGTTTTTTGTACACTGGGCAGATAAAATCAGCTGTTCGTGAGCCTCGTTACTACTTGAGTGGGTTTTCTACGAGCCGAACTGCAACTCCGAAAGTCTTTGTTGAGATTAAAATGTTTTTTTATGTTTGGGGTGATCGTATGCTCGAGCGGACAGCAGCAACTGTAAAAATGCCAAGTTTCTTACCGGAGACTGGTTTCTTAATGGAGGCTCGTTGGGCTAAGTTTAAAAAGTAAAAAAAAAGTCCTGTCGTTGTTGCGTCATCACATAGCAGAGTCTCTCCCAATTGGTTGCTGCTACACGGCAAGCAGCCGAAGTAGGTCAAAGCTCAATTTGTTGAACTCGGGCAGCCGTTGCTCTGGACGCGCCGCGTGCGCGGATAAGAACTGCCGCACCCTGCCGCGCTACTTGAACTGCTCAAAACGCGCCGCGTCACGCTGCGCCGCTCCTCGATGCGCGGCCACATAGACTTTGCATGTAAACTGGCTGCTTCGGCTGCTCGAAACGCGTTAAGTGTGTAGCCGGCATAATGCAGGCCTCTAACTGTTCAATCGTCTTGGGCCTTCTTTGTCGCACCTTCCTCTTTATGATGCACCAAATGTTCTCTATAGGTGAAAGATCTGGACTGCAGGCTGGCCATTTCAGTACCCGGATCCTTGTAGCCATGATGTTGTGATTGCTGCAGAATGTGGTCTGGCATTATCTTGTTGAAAAATGCAGGGTCTTCCCTGAAAGAGATGACGTCTAGATGGGAGCATATGTTGTTCTAGAACCTGAACATAGTTCTCTGCATTAATGGTGCCTTTCCAGACATGCAAGCTGCCCATGCCACAAGCGCTCATGCAACCCCATACCATCAGTGATGCAGGCTTCTGAACGGAGCGTTGATAACAACTTGGGCTATCCTTGTCCTCTCTGGTCCGGATGACATGGTGTCCCAGTGTTCCATAAAGAACTTCAAATTGTGACTCATCTGACACAGAACAGTCTTCCATTTTGCCACACTCCATTTTAAATGACCCCTGGCCCAGTGCAAACGTCTGAGCTTGTGGAGCTTGCTTAGAAATGGCTTCCTCTTTGCACTGTAGAGTTTCAGATGGCACGGTGGATTGTGTTCACTGACAATGCTTTCTGGAAGTATTCCTGAGCCCATTCTGTTATTTCCTTGACAGTGGCATTCCTGTTTGAGGTGCAGTGACGTTTAAGGGCCCGGAGATCACGAGCATCCAGTAGAGTTTTACGGCCTTGACCTTTACGCACAGCGATTGTTCCAGATTCTCAGAATCTTTTGATGATGTTATGCACAGTTGATGGTGTTAACTTAAAAGTCTTTGCTATTTTACGCTGGGTAACACCATTCTGGTATTGCTGCACTATCTTTCTGCACAACAATGGTGGAATTGGTGATCCTCTTACCATCTTGGCTTCTGAGAGACACTGACACTCTGAGAAGCTCTTTTTATACCCAATCATGTTGTCAATTGACCTAATTAGTGTTAATTGGTCTTCCAGCTGTTTGTTATATGCTCAATTTCCTTTTTCCAGCCACTTATTGCTACTTGTCCCAACTTTTTTGGGATTTGTTGACACTGTGAAATTTTGAATCAACATATTTTTCCTTTAAAATGTTACATTTACTCAGATTAAACTTTTGATCTGTCATCTATGTTCTATTACGAATAAAATATTGACATTTGCCATCTCCACATCATTGCATTCAGTTTTTATTCACAATTTGTTTAGTGTCCCAACTTTTTTGGAATCCGGTTTGTATGTGAATGTTCCTGTAAAGTGCCCTGAGACAACTTGTTGTGAACTGACCTGGGCTGCTCAGACAAAAACTTCAAGCAACAGAATGACGTACACTTGGAGTAAATTAGATCCGTTTGTGTGACCAAATTGTGCCAAAATTTGATCAGCCGCCCCATGGAGCGCATACAGCCTGTTTGAGTGTCGGTTTTAAAGTGTCTGTGACATCATCCTTCTTCTTTTCATGAAATGATAGAAGATATATATCTTGTATCATTCAACTATGTTCGTTTTTGCAAACAAAATGATAAATTAATGAAAATTCCTTTAAAACTGAGATTAAAATTAAAATAAGTGTTTCTTCTTGGAATTTCCGACTACACGCGAATGCACCATCTGTGACGTAGGAGGATGAACCTCGAGTCTACGTGTGTCAATGATAACGCATCGATTCTCTGCCAGATCGCCTTTTTTTTGTATAATGCCGTTACGTTGTGTCGCATTTGGGTGTTCTAATATCATCAGTGAACAAGTGAGCCTTTTCACTTTCCCAAAAGATGAAATACTTCGTCAAGTATGGAATAAATAAAGCTGCCCCCGCTCTCGGAGCGCACTCGCTTCCTGAACAGGTAAGACAAAAAAATATATGAGTGCAGCAGACCTAAATTAGAACCTGCTGTTTCTGCTCATCTAATTTCCTGCTTCCCAAACTGAAGACAAATTGCTCAAATCTGAACTTAGATTGCTAATGTCATCGTTTTATTTATTGTCCGCCATTAATATTTAATAGGGGCGTTCTAAAGACGTTCATCCTCCCACGTCACAGATGGTGCATTCGCGTGTAGTCGGATATTCCAAGAAGAAACACTGATTTTAATTTTAATCATTATTTGAAAGGAATTTTCATTAATACATCATTTTGTTTGCAAAAACGAACATAGTTGAATGATACTATATATATATA
>JBBPBX010014341.1:3129-51049 GCA_038048925.1 Garcialebias charrua
TCCCTGAAATTCTGATGCACAGAATCACAAGTCCAAGTGTGAACTGTGTCACAGAGTAAACACAATAAAAACATGCATTATCTGCAGCATTGTTCATTAAACTGGAACAACACTTTTAATGTATTACAGAAAATATACATACAGTAAGCACACTTAATGATATTGTAGGCCATTGCGTTAGGTAATACATTCAGCAAGTACTTTTACTTTAATACTTTAAGTATTTTTAAAAGCAAGTACTTATTTACTTTTACTTAAGTAAAAACATTAATGTGGTACTTCTACTTTTACTAGAGTACATTTTTGTCTGTTTATTTGTACTTTTACTTAAGTACAGTGTTTGAGTACTTTACATAAGTACTGTATGTGAGTGATTGGAATTACGAATAAGGCATAAAATAAAATAAAAAACGTGCCACAAAAGAACATTTAAAGTAAAAAAAACAACATTGTTTCATAATAAGAACTAGACATAAAATTCATGCATCAATCCTTCAGATATTTAATGACCTTTTAATTAATAACTTTTTAAGACTTTAATAGTTTAGCAGTTTGACTTCTTTAACTGATTTTTATCAAATAAAGTGTGTTTTATGTAACTTTTTTCTGTTTTGAAAGCAACTATGACCAAATAGCAATAAAAAAAAAGAAGAAGAAAAAAGAAAAACAACTAAATTTGTGTTTTTTTTTAATAAGTGATCTCATGGGTTCTCAAACTTTTTGGGTTCAGGGACCCCTTAAGGGAGAAAAAGTTTCAGGGACCCCCTCATAACCCTCATATTTATTAACTAATTTTCTTCTATTTGTCTCTTTAATGCAATGGAAATATTTGTGTAGCATAAAGACTTGTTCTTGTTAATACAATTTTGTACTTTGAAACGTGGGGTATTCTTCATTGAAGACACACTTACTTAACAAAATGTTTAATTTCAACTTCCGAAAATTACAGTTTTGAGAAAATTAACAGTATTAAAAACCACTTTAAAACTTTACCTTTCACATAATGAACATGATAAATGTACCTGTATTGTCACTTTTTCAAACTATTATAGAAAACTCTTTACATAAAACTGAACAGAATCACAGCAGCAGTCAAACCAAGTGGAAGGGCTTCATTTGTAAACTGATGTGGGTGGGGTGCAGGGGGTCTGGGGGTCCTCCCGCAGGAAATTTTAAATAAAGTAGATGCAATTTCCTGCATTTTGGTGTATTTTAACAAGTTGTTAAACATCTACAAGCTTGGAAACACACACACACACATATATCATTTTTTGTGCGGACCCCCAAGCTGCGGTTCACAGACCCCCAGGGCCCAGAGACCCCAGTTTGAGAGCCTCAGATCTAAACTATTACAAAGACTACAGCTTTCTATTTACTCACTAGAATTTAAAAAACTAAAACAGAAAATAAGTATTTATTAGTTTATCTTGAAATGATTAAAATAGTCGCATTTCCAACAACTAGTTTAGACTTTTTATTTTATTTTTATTGGCCGGGTGTAAAAATCACCTGCTCAGCTACAGAATAAATTCAGTGACAGTTATACGACGGTGCTGGTAAAAACGTCCTCGATGATTGACACATGGTGCTTTTATGGTGACATTTTAAAAGATCGAGTCAGACAAGTGTTAGTCTGTACTCCACATTGTTGACCAGGAGGGTCTGAATGAATCCTAACGTTTCGTTTTGCTTCAGAGGTTTCCATGTCAGGTCGTCGCACTGTTTTGCTTTTAAAACGCACAAAACATCCAACCGGACGATGGTTTTTGTTGAAGCATCAAGAAAATCCGTACTACACCGTGGATTAAGTCAGACTTTAAATGGATGTATGAGAATCCTCAGACATAATCTCTTTGTCTTGCACTCTGACCTGAGCAAGTGTTTTAAGAGTATCACACGGGGATTTCCTTAATTATTTACTTTTAGGTCACCGACGAGCGAGTTTTGACATTTAGGACGGTAAAAGCCTTGTTGTCGTTTGGTCTCTCTCAGCAGGAGGATTACGATCAGGTGTCCCTGGAGGACCAACACTATCCAGGGGACGGCAGTATGTTGAGCCCCAAAGCCAAGCTGCTGCTACGAGAGTCAAAGAAAGAGCTTCTGAGGTAGGTTGTCAAACACCGAACCGTCTTGTAGCATCTTCACTCAGTCAGATACCGTATTTTCCGGAATATAGGTTGCAGCTTTTTATCATTTTTGCATGCCCTGCGACCTATATTCAGGTGCGACCTATTTATGGCTTTTTATAAAATAAGCTGATTTGTAATAATTTATTAACAAAAATTAAACTGAGACACACTCTTACAATAATGTCAGCTAACAATATATATTTTTAGGTGTTTATCCTGCTAAAATTATTCATTTATTAAAGAAAAGTTCAGCTCAGACACATATTTGCTATAATTTTTATCAAACAAATAATTGTTTTTAAGTGGTAATCTTCTTAAAAGCCTTGCTGTGCGCTCCTGTAGCAGACATTTGCAGCAGAGCTAAACACGGTCCACATTTTGACGTAGGTGCGACCTATACAGGTAGTCTCCGACTTACGAGCGAGTTCCGTTCCTACGACTATCTCGTAAGACGAAAATCTCGTACGTCGGAACACGAAACACGTGTTCTCGTTAGTCCGGATTTTCGGTCGCAAGTCGGAAAATGTATGCTAGCGCAACTACGAACACTCGTTTTTCAACACAAACGTTCATACTAGTTCATAAACATGCTCAAAAACTCGTTTACAAACGGTTAGCCAACACACTTTCATCTAAAAACACATAAAAGTGCTGTATTTTTTTGTATGTTCTTTACAAATTTACTGCTCGTTCGCCAGCTCGTAAGTCCGGAACCTCGTAAGTAAGAGCGCTCGTAAGTCGGGGACTACCTGTATATGGATTTTCCCAATTCTTTGGCAATAATTGGACAATGCGACCTATATTCGGGTGCAACCTATATTCTGGAAAATACGGCATGTGTGATCTGATGTCCCCTTTGAGCTGGCGGATGGTCAGTATCATTAATTTAAAGAAAATGGAAGTGTAGAGCAGATTGATTCAAGTGGGTCAAGTGAAGCTCGCTGTGTTACACTGTCTGCAGGTTCATGTGGAGAAGAATTTATCTTTGTCAAAGTGAGTTTTCTCCCTGTATGTCCTGCTTCGCACAACTTTTGACTCTTGTAGTTAGAGTGCATGCACCTCTGGGTCTCCTCACAAGAAAACAACAACAATAAAAACAAACAAACAAACGTAGGATCCTTTAGTTTCACAAACACGTCCCCTCTGAGACTGATAATCAGAGACGCTTTAAAAAACAACCTGAAAAGTTAGTTCAGTCATGAACTTCTACTAAACTTCTCGCTGTACTAACTCTCGTTTCTCACGGAAAAGGTCCTCGGTGTAAAAATAAACGTCCAGCTCGAGCTCACGGCGTCTGTAGGAAGTGGAATAATCTGAAATGCTTTTGTGTTCCCAAGCAGCTGTCCGACCCCGGGCTGTGACGGCAGCGGCCACGTGACGGGGAATTACGCATCACATCGGAGGTATACGGCCATTAATTACACTCGTTAGCGCCAGCTTGATGATAGACAACCAAAAGAGTGCTTATTGTTTAATTATCATGAGAAAAAAACTTCACAAAAACGGTGGCGGTGAATTCATTTTAAAAGCAGGCAGCGCCACAAAGCCTTTGTGAGGAAGAAGAGTTGTGTTTCCAAACATTTTTTTTTTTTAAATATTGACTCATTGTATTAATATTTAACTGTGATCAAAGAGTGAATTAAAATGACTCTTAGCTCTTTATCCTCTCCAGTGTGTCTGGATGTCCCCTGGCTGACAAAACACTCAAATCACTGATGGCAGCCAACTCTCAGGAACTAAAGTACGTGTTTCCAAAAAAAAAAAAAAAATGCTTTTCATGTAAAACTAAGCAGCTTGTCCTCTCCTTTCCCCCGTGCTATCTGTCCCTCCCATTCCTTTCCCTGTTACGCATTATGCAAGATTTCCATGTACTCAACATGAACTTGTTTTGCTATTTGTGCTACTTTTCTGCACATTAGCATGAATCCACTGCTCTGCTCGCATTTTTTTCCTCCCTTCCCAGTAAAAAAAACAACACACCTGGTGTCTGTGTCTCTCAACCTGCAGGTGCCCAACACCTGGTTGTGATGGATCTGGACACGTGACTGGGAACTATGCTTCGCACAGAAGGTAGCGGGGAAAAATAAATAAAAAATCATCGCCACCGAGCATGAAATGTATTTGTCAGATGCATGGCATTCAAACAGATGGTGAAAGTCTCACTTTTATACAGCAAACATGCTGCACTTTTGAATTTCTTGTTTTTTTGATGCATAAATCACCTGCATATTTATCTTTCCATCCATCTATCTGGATACAGATTCAATCTTTTTATTATTATTTTTACTTTTACAAGTCTTGTTCCTGCTGCTAAGCTTTCCTTCACCGTCTCCAACCATTTTCAGCTTGTCAGGGTGTCCACGAGCCAGGAAGGGAGGCTTGAAGCTCACACCAAACAAGGATGACAAAGAGGAGCAGGAGCTTAAGTGAGAGATTTTCCTCTTTTTGTCCTCGTCTTGCTGTCAAGTTCTCTTTTTTATTTTAATAAAACCAAACTCAACTCAACTCAACTTTATTTTGGTAAATTAAAAACATTATAAACAAAAGGAAAACAATATAAATGGTAAATCTATTATTTACCAAAAAAAGAATAGGCTGAAGCCAAGGCTTATACTTGCCTACCCTATTCATAGACTCAGCAGTCTACATAATGATATACATCTACTGTCCATATATATACATAAGTGTACATACATTTACTGTATATTTAAATATGCATGTATATGATACATACACATACTCACATTACATACATACATGGTTACATAATACATATACAGGTGGTCCCCGACTTACGAGCGAGTTCCGTTACTACGACTATCTCGTAAGACGACAATTCGTAAGTCGGAACCCGAAACCCGTGTCGCTCGTAAGTCCGGATTTTCGGTCGTAAGTTGGAAAATTTATGCTAGCGCTACTACGAACGCTCGTTTTTCAACACAAACACATACTAGTTCATAAACATGCTCAGAAACTTGTTTACAAACGGTTAGCTAACACACTTTCATCTAAAAACACATACCAGTGCTGTATTTTCTGTATGTTCTGTACAACTTTACTGTTCGTTAGTCAGCTCGTAAGTCCGGAACCTCGTATGTCGATGCGCTCGTAAGTCGGGGACTACCTGTATACATCTACATAACATCTCTATAAGCTTTTATAATTTTACATTTTAAGGCTCTTTTAAAGCTCACCAAAAAAGCACATAATTTGAGATCATCATTCAGTTCATTCCACAGTTTCACGCCGATAACTGAAATACATCTAGATTTTACTTTACAGTACTTTTCTCTTTACCTTGTTCAAACATTAACAAACCTCGTAAATTATATTTACTCTCTCTTAACTTAAATAATTTCTGAATGCCAGAGGGAAGACTTTTATTCAGTGCTTTATACATTAGTTCCAGTATTTTTATATAAATGGCACCCGTATAAACAATGTCATTAAATTTTAAACTGTTGGTGCATTATACCTGCAGGCCGTTAAAGGTGCTATGTGTAACTTTCTGTAAGCGCAGAACTTAGAAATATTTTCAACAGGCAAAGCATTCTGATCCCTCCCCCTCAGAGCCATATATGGCTCTGCTCCCCCTGGCCCTGCTGAAATTCAAATTCAAGCTCTGTTTTTATTGGCTGGTTACAAACTCTGTTTTTATTGGCTGGTTAACGGCGGGTCACTCTGTGTTTTTAGTGTTTTTATAAATGCTGATAGAGAAGCAAGGGGACTATAGTTTTTTTCAGAGATTACTTTGTCTAACATCAGTCTGTCAGTAGATAGTGACAGAGTGAAGAAATATGTTAAAAATATATTGTTAGAAAAGTTACAGACTGCACTACAAAGTTACATAGTGCAGCGTTAAGTTACACAAAGAAGTGAATACTTCTCTTGTTACATTAGTAAATTATTTTCTGTCGGATTATCAGAAATCTTTTTTTTCCTGTGGGTTTTTATTTATTTTATGCTCCTATTTTCTGAACGGAACGTCACTCGTCTCTGAGTGCTTTCTTTGTAATTAAATGAAGAAAACGTTTATGACATTAGTTTGCGTTAATCGCCGTCGTTTGCGAAAGCGCTATTGGAACGGAGTAATGTGATTGATTTGGAGTTTAAATTCAAAGTCTGATATTTGAGCCCTTGTTTACTTCTACATCTGGACGCTGATTTATTTATTTATTTATTGTTGGTCCTTTTTAATTACTAATGCAAGGCCACGAGCTTAGGAATTAGACTGGAGTAGAGAAAAGAGAGAGAAAAGGGGGGAGGGTAACAAATGTCCCTAGATTATTGTAAATAGTAGGCCATATGGCATGCCTCCATTGTCTGCATCAAGCTAGCTACCTGTGGTAGATGTAAGTAATGGGACTGGTGTTGTTTTGTCCTGTAAGTGCTGCGAACAAAATGCTGAAACAGGCTTTTCGCAGCGGCACTCTACAGCACGGGTGCCATTTGTATCATCTCAGGCGACCTTTCACCTTTATCAATAAGGGAACGGGTTAGCCACCTCCAAATTACATTCTTTCGCATGAGGGGGGGAAAACATGACAATTATCTGTAATTCGTGTCACTCCATTACCGACCTGCAGAAAACGGGGCCTGAAAATGCAACTCTTAATGACATTCGGCGCCAGTTGCGTTCCGTGTTTTCCGGCACAAATGCCCAAAATGCGTGCACTCGGCAGCGCGCAGCGGACACTCCAGCCCAAGTTTGAGCGGATTAGTAACTTTCGTAGCTAATGTGATTATCCGAGTCCATCTCTAGTTTTGGTGAACATGCTTTTAATCAGCATTTGGATGGATTAATCACGTTAATGGTTAACAAATCTTCCGGTCTAGTTATTGAAAGTGATTGTTTTTGAAATTCTCCTTACTTTAGTTTTATTTGCAGTAAAAAAAAAAAAAAAAAAAGGTAGTTGTTGCCAGATTAACAGCACACATTTGTTGCCAAGTTTGATACATTTTTCAGTCGTGCGTGCAGCCTTTCACTGTCTATCTCACTGGTAGGTGTCCAGTAATGGGATGTGATGGACAGGGCCATATATCGGGAAAATACACATCCCACCGCAGCGCCGGCAGTTGTCCACTTGCTGCCAAAAGACAGAAGGAGTCGTCTATGAATGGGCTGCCCTTTGCCTGGAAGGCCACGAAGCAGGAGCTGCCCCATTGTCCCCTTCCTGGCTGCAATGGTCTCGGCCATGCCAATAATGTATTTGCCACTCATCGAAGGTAACGTTGCCTTTTCTCCCCCCCTTAAAAAAAAAAAATTAACAGTTAAATGATATAAGGATACAAATTGTAGCTTTGGTTTTATTTTATTACTTTGACTAAAACAGCTCTGCTGTTAGCTTGTCAGGTTGCCCGCTGAACGCACTGAGCATCAAGAAAAAACACTCAGAGGAGGAGATGATGACTATCAAACTAAAAGCCAGCAGTGGTAAGACACCATCACCTTGAACGATGACGTTCTGAAGGATTTTTGCGACAGTAAATAGATAGTTCAGATCTTTTGAAGTGGGGTTGTGTGGAAAGGTTATAAACAATTACTGAGCAGAAGCTGACTGCAGATGTTTTACAACTTCAATCCTAAAGTTTTTATAGTGATGTTTCAAACAGTCAGTTTTATTAACATAATACTCAGAGAACATCTGCAGCTGTAGCCAGCTGGATCACTCAGCAGCCTTGGAATATCATATTTCTGTTGGATTAGCCGTGTCTTTTGAAACTGAATGTGGCAACAAAAAAAGTTTATAAAATAGCATTTGCAGCACTTGCTTATTTTAAGGTAGCAGCTCACTCACGTTAGCTCGTGAATCCATTCAATTAAACTTTATTTCTCCAAACCGAAGCTGTTTCATGAGCTTCGTCCAGCAGGAAAAACATTAGTCCACAAACTTTTCACGGAACGCCGCATCAAAAGATGACTGTCTCTTTATATGGACTGAAACAAAAATATCGTCTTTTCTTATTAAATACGACAAAAAAGTTGTCTTTTTGTCAAAAAGGCGTTGAAAGCAAAGAGGATATTCAACATCTGGATCACGAAATCAGGGAGCTGAATGATTCCAACATGAAAATAGAAGAAGACATGATGCAACTCCAAACCCAGGTAAGTATTTACTCCCACAAGCTCATCTTAAATACCGTATTTTTCGGAGTATAGGTCACCCGAGTATAGGTCGCACCATCCAATTATTGCCAAAGAACTGAAAACACCCATATATATAGGTCGCACCTGAGTATAGGTCGCACCTGAGTATAGGTCGCACCTACGTCAAAATGTGGACCGTGTTTAGCTCTGCTGCAAATGTCTCTTCCACAGGAGCACACAGCAAGGCTTTTAAGAAGATTAACACTTAAAAACAATTATTTGTTTGATAAAAATTATAGCAAATATGTGTCTGAGCTGAACTTTTCTTTAATAAATGAATAATTTTAGCAGGATAAACACCTAAAAAATATATTTGTTAGCTGACATTATTGTAAGAGTGTGTCTCAGTTTAATTTTTGTTAATAAATGATTACAAATCAGCTTATTTTATAAAAAGCCATATATAGGTCGCAGGCCATGAATAAATGATAAAAAGGTGCGACCTATACTCCAAAAAATACGGTACTCAAAAAATAAACAAATAAACTGGGGTGGGGGGGATTATTGCCGTCTTAAATTGATAATCTGCTTGTCGTTTCGTACCCGAAAGCAGATCTCGTCAATGGAATGTAACCTAAAGACAATTGAGGAGGAGAACAAGATGATCGAGCAGCACAACGACAGCCTTCTGAAGGAGCTCGCTCGCCTCAGCCAAGCGCTCATCAACAGTCTGACAGACATCCAGCTGCCTCAAATGGTACAGTAAGCCTTGACCACACAACCTGTCCTGAAACAAACCTCACATCCCTCCAATTGTCGTTTCTCCTGTGCTGTTTTTCATCATGTTTTCTTCTTGTTGTTGTTGCAGGGACCCATCAGCGAGCATAATTTTGAAGCCTATGTGAACACATTAACTGATATGTACAACAACTCGGAGCACGAGTACTCCCCAGAGTGCAAGGCCCTCTTGGATAATATCAAACAGGCTATTAAGGGCATCCATGTTTAAGCTGTCGAGCTACCAAGAGGCTTCTTTGACTTGGGATGATGGCACTAGATAGCTCTATTTCACCGAAGAGTGCTGGCTCGGCTGCGTGTATAAGACGAGGCATTTTGGAAATGTGTTCGGCATTTCCCGGTAAACACACACACTGCACTGAGAAAATTACCAGCCGGATTTGTAATGCTTTTTACCGTTTCTGCATTCACTCGGTATGTTTATTCCTGGTGGGATTTTGTTGTTGTTGTTTTTTTTACACCCTTCTTCTTGCACATAATTATTTTGTATGCTTTGCTTGATTTTTAAGCTGTATGTGTTTACGTCATTCGTATATTATCGCTATTTATTATTATATTTGTTCATCGGTGTATTTATTTCTTCGAGTTTTATTTATTTCTTGAACTGTAAATGCTCAACACTGGAGAAATCTCTTTTGACTTTCTGCACATTGTACATTACACAGAAGCACATTCCGGTTCTGTGGCGTACTTTCGCCATCTACTGTCGACAAGCCTAAAATATCAAGAGTCCCTTCAAAAAGAGGAGAGATAAAACGACCAAAACGACGATATTTTTAAGCGTTGCTTTTGCTTTCTTTATTGGAAACTGAATGTATTGCAAGGCAAAGTGAGAGAAAATATTAATGCAATGCGACGGTACTGTACCTTTTTCTACTGCACCAGTAAGAACAGCTGAATGCACCCAGAAGGTGACAAGAATGAAACCTCGTGGGGATCTGAATGTCCCAAGAAGAGTGCAACGGAACACAAAAATTCACTTTGTCAAGATGTCTTTCTTAAAAAAAAACATATAGATATTAAACTGCCTTCTGTGCACACTTTGGAGTGTGCATATAGTATGTGCCTAAATGTATATGAACCCATAAAAGTATACAAGTACTATTTGTTTTGTGGTAGGACAGTATTATGTGGATGGTGTCTGATTTATTATACAGTACAATTATTTTCATAGGAGGACTCGTTCCTGATGACTGTTTGAATACTGTGCTTTCAGTAGCTGTACTCCCTGATCAGGTTTTAAAACATGACTGAGATTAAAATCTGGTGGTTTTGTTAAATTATTCTTTTTGCTAGCATTAGGAAAGACAGGACAAAAATGATCAACACCCATTTCATGTAACATCCTTTCAACAGAACATCACGATTAAAATTTTTCCAAGTATTTCCAAACAGAGCCTCAACTTGAAGTTTAGTTTAGCTTAAAAAAAGGGTTTAAATTGGTTGTTTGTTTTAATTCATTTTAATTAATTGCACTTTTTGTAAAGGAAAACAAGTGGTTTCCATGTGAAGGAAAAAAGTATTTGTTGAAACTTTATGCCACAATACATTTTAAACAAATTTAGTCCAAATTTATACATCATAAAAGCAATATATTATTTATTTCTTCAAAAAATTCATAAAAACATGTAGCCTGTGGAACAGTGGAACAGCAAAAACAGCCAAATTAAAGACAAATTAAATCCTCTTTTGTCCAAATAATATAAGTTTCAAAGAATTTTAAATCTTTTTTATTTATTTATTTATTTATTTATTTTTAACGAATCACTCTAGCAATCCTTTATTTATAATTTATTACATGAAATTCCTATACCACACATTGTTTGCTCAGGAAGTTTTGTGAATAATATTTATTTTTATTTCCCTGTTAGTATTTGCTGTTTTGTAATGTGAAATGCTTTTTTTTTTTTTTTGTGGAACATAGTATGATATGAAATTGTACTGTATTTTCGTTTTGTTTTCTTTCTTTTACATTCAAATGCAATGCGTTTTATTTCAGTTGAAGTAGTTTGTAAATCGAAACTTCCTATTACTTTTACTATTTCATAATAAACAGATATGCGCTGTGTTGTACAGTTTGTGTATGGTAGAAAATAAACTTTTCAAATGGTTGTGGGATTTCTAAAAGCGTCTGAGTCCAACTTCAGTGAAAATGCTTCAGCTTCCATGGAGCATTAGCGACACCTCGTGGTCATTTTAAAACACTGCAGCCAGATGAACAGGAAGTGAGTCAGGTGAGGCATGATGCTGACAGATTTGTTGTTTTCAAACTGAAAATGATGCCCAAGATATTTAGGATGACTATTATCATAAACTTAAACACAAATATGCAACATATAGTTATTATTTTACATAACTTTACCCTGATCTACCTTATCAATTAATTTAAATAACCACGTTTCATTGTTTCTTCTGTCTCACCACTAATACAGAGATATGAGATTTTTGACTTGCAATAAACCATGTATCTGTCCACTGATCAACTCACACTAAATTAGTTTTTCACTATTTTGAATTGTAATTATTAAAATACTAAATATATGCGTTTAACCCTTGTAATACTAATACAAAGGACAAAACCCTCACACTGAATTAAACGATGAGTAGACAAATAGTTCAGACAAAAACAACATTTTCCTTTGCCTGAACGTTTTTAGACAAATAAATATTTCTATTCTTTTAGTTTTGTGAGCAGACCTGAACTCTAGCATGAACTAAAATTATGTACATTGTTGAGACGATTGCCAGTTATGATTAATTAAGACTGAATGATGTTAAACAGCCATCTGCAGCACCAAACAAGGTAGAAATCTGTAGGAACATAGTGGTCATTTATCATTTAGGCAAGAGAGCATCGTGGGAACAAAGTTTTGTTCTGAACGACCAAAAGGAGGATTTTTAAACTCATTTTGATAGAAACATATATGCTGGAGGACTGATCAAACTGGCAGTGCACTGATGTGCAGCTATCTACATACAGTGTATACTTTTCTGAATCCTCACCACATAAATTAAAATAGAAAAAAGTGAACACAAGTGTATGTTTTCAGAAAGAAAAGAACATGCAGATTGTATGAGAACAACACCACACCAACTGTTAGGCAGCTGGGGAACGAACAGTGGATTGATTTGAACTTGGGCTGCAGCCAGTTGAACATTTACTGGTGGAAGAACAAATAGATTTAATTAAACACCAGCCAGTTCTGCATGCAAATATTGTCTCTTAAAAAAAGGGATCAAGCTGAAAGAACAATGGTATTAAACACATTTCAAATTGTGTAACAAACCACAAGCAAAAGAAGTTAGCACTTTGCCAAATCTGTTGGTGAACCGCAGCAGAGAGGCTTGCAGGATAAAGATTTAACAAGAAAGCGGCTTTAAACAAAGTTTTCACCATCTGAAAACAAGCATGTCCAATACTATTTCCCTTTTGTTTTTGGAAGTAAACGAAGCAGAAAAGCAAGGTGGAAGTTGTTTTAACCTTTACACATGTAAATAAGAGACGCCAAACACAACGATGCACTGCATCTCAAAAACAACTAGTTTATAAAAAACATGGCTAAAATAAAGCCATGGACATATAAAAGAACAAATACGTGTATATAAAAAATAACGATTGACGACAAGTCACTACCGTATTTTCCGGCCTTTAAGTCGCTCCGCCCCATAAGTCGCTTTAGTCCAATATGTCCAATAAATTGGAAAAATCCATAAATATGTTGCTTCGCCCCATAAGTCGCATCTATTATGCATCACCTCTGACGCGTCGTGTATTTTACGCGTATCCGCAGACAACCTGGAAATGTGGGCTGTTGTTTTGCCCAAAATGGATTGGCTGCAAATGGCGGCCACAGGAGCGTGCACGGAAGGACTTTAACAAGATTAATATGGTAAAACAATTGTATTTTTTGGAGTATAGGTCGCACCGGTGTATAGGTCGCACCTACGTTTAGCTCTGCTGCAAATGTCTGCCACAGGAGCGCACAGCAAGGCTTTTAAGAAGATTAACACTTAAAAACAATTATTTGTTTGATAAAAATTATAGCAAATATGTGTCTGAGCTGAACTTTTCCTTAAAGGTTCAGTATGCAGTTTCTGTAGAACTGCAGCAGTTAGAAATATTTTCAACAGGCAAAGCATTCTGATCCCTCCCCCTCAGAGCCATATGTGGCTCTGCCCCCTTGTGGTCTGTTGAATTTCAAATTCAAGCTCTGTTTTTATTGGCTGATTCAAATTCAAGCTCTGTTTTTATTGGCTGGTTACAAACTCTGTTTTTATTGGCTGGAAAAATTAACGTAATTGTGAAATGAGCTGGATTTAAAATTTTGTTTTGCCGAAAGTGATAAAAAGTCATATATAGGTCGCACCTGAGTATAGGTCGCAGGCCATGAAAAAAATGAGAAAAAGGTGCGACCTATACTCCAAAAAAATACGGTATTTGTTTGCTGAAAATTATAGCAAAGATGTGTCTGAGATTAACTTTTCCTTAATAAATGCACGTAATGGTCAAATAAGCTGAATTTAAAAAAATAGTTTCGCTATTTCGCGTGCTGCGAAGAGTGCACGCGCAGCGAGCGGCTACGCTTCATTTCTTTAAAATTTAACAATATAAACAACTAAAAATAGATATTTGTTGGCTGACATCAGTGGTGTCAAAAGTATTCACATTCATTACTCAAGTAGAAGTATAGATACTGGGATTTAAAATTACTTCTGTAGAAGTAGAAGTATCAACTCTAGCTTTTTACTCAAGTAAAAGTAAAAAAGTACTGGTTTCAAAAACTACTTAAAAGTATAAAAGTAAAAGTAGCGTAAGAAAAAGCAACAACAAAGACAAATGCTTAGGCTGCACCACACATACTATTGTATACAACCCCACCTCACCCACAAAAATCATTTTTTTAGACTAGATTATATTATATTGTTAATGTTGAAAAACTAGGGGTGCACTAAGCTACCTGTCTTAACTGCATATATGCCCATTGAAAATAGGGTTGCCAACTCCTTGATAAATAAATAAGGGACACCTCTCGGCAGGGCTGGTCACCCCATTTAACCCCCCCCCACACACACACACACACAAACACCCTGCCTGCCCCTCCTCACTTTGAAATCAACCTGAATTCATTTGGATACGTGTTTTTGAATTATAAAAATATGTATAAACAAATTATTACACAATTAACCATTTATTTTTAGTGCAAATAGAATTGCCAGAAACAAACATATCTTTTGAAAATTATGTATCTTTCTTAAACAGACCTCTGTCCTGCTTAATAACTTAAAACAGTATTAAATAACAAAAAATCAATACGAACATTCTGTAATAGTGCATTTAGTGCAACGTGCAAATAAAGTTTGTAGTAAATCTGTAAACATAAACACATTGTGCCTCAAAGGCCATGGCTTTCCACTTGTAGTAAAAATAAAAAACTTGTAAACTAAACAGTGGAACGTTACATTATGGAGTCAACCTATTTTTTCCATTTGTATTTCTGCTGAGATCGTGCTGCAGCAAGGAATGCTCTGTTTTTCAGTGCCAAAGAGTAAAACTCTGAGCAAGACATTTCATAATTTAGACTGACAATGAGCTCACTTCTAATTAGTTCAGTAGAACATTTGTTTTGCACATCAGTCCACTTACTTTTCATGAAAGAGAAAATCCTTTCCACAAACCCAGTGGAAGATGGGATGCTGAGGACAAAGGATACAACAGCCTGGATGTTGGGGAGGTCAGCTGCCTGAAGAACTTGCATCCACTTCTCTGCTGTTCCCTGGGACTGCCACCTTTCTTTCTCCTGAGGTGAGGTGGTGAGGTGGTCTATCAGGCTGTTTGCAGTCACACATTCCTCATACAGCTCATCCATAGACATGTTCAGCCTGCCAAAAGGTGTTAAAGTTCATTAGTGATACATAGCCTAGGTTATGTAGTGATAAATAAATGGAAAAACGTGTATTGTTTATATTTATAATTTAGCATTGTATTTAAACTACATTTTGAAATGTATTTATTAATTTACCTATATGAACTGTGTTTTTTTAAAGATGGACAAGGTTGTATGTTTGCATAGTGTAAAGTAAATTCACAATTATGTATTTATTTGTACGTGTCAATTGTACACTTTTGTTTATAACTATCAATAATTAAACATGGTTCACCACTACACTGGAAATTATTGAATTTTTACCTGCCAACCAGGTGAAGACTTTCAGTGATCTTCTCCACTTCCTCAAAGGATATTTTTCCAGATGGCAGTTTTTTTTTTTTTACATACCATATCTGCCTCTGGTGTTGCCCGGTGCAGAACAAATTGGTCAAGGGTTCTCCTGGTTTTGTTGTCTTTCACGTTTATATTTATTATACAACATTAGTATGTTACTAGGTCACTAGAAGTCAGTAATCAACTGATAAAAAAAACAAAAACTTTCAGCTTACCTCATTAGGCATGTAACGAGATCTCGTTGTACGAGATCTCGCGATATTAAACTCCCGCGATATCTCTCGTTGAGAGGTAACGTTGTCTCGCGAGACGCTAATGCTAGCGCTGGCGGCTCACCGAATTTAAAAGCGACTCCAGGAAAAAACAAGCCCAATGCCGCTTGAAATAAGCGGACTTGGCAACTATGACGAACACTGCTGTATACATTACAGTATTGTGACATCATTTTTGAACTTTGCATATAGTGACACCACATATATATCTTGTATCATTCAACTATGTTCGTTTTTAGCAAACAAAATGATAAATTAATGAAAATTACTTTCAAAGTGAGTTTAAAATTAAAAACCGTGTTTCTTCACGGGACATCCGACTACACGCGAATGCAACATTGTTCTTTATTCTTTGTCTCTGTTCTTTATTCTTTGTCTAGACAAGACAACGCTAATGTGAGCTCTAAGTGGGGTAAATATGGAAAAAAATATAATAAAGATTGGGAGAAAGAGCGTGCTCTTCAAGACTGGATCCGACCACAGATGGGAGAAAAATGCAAAATGTATTTTTATTTTTTAGACTGAATACGTTCTTTTATGTATAATTTTGCTAGATATATGTAATGCCATAATAAATATGTTTATACTGTTTAAAACTGCCTTTTTTTACACAATGGGATGGGTTGCCAGCTGGGCTTTTTTTGAAAGAGCGAGCCGCTTGTTTGTGCTTGTTTTGAAGGAGCTGATCGCTTCTTTCGGTCTGGAGATCTGGCAACCCTGAGCGCTAGCAGAGCCCCTAACAAGTCAGCGTCACGGACAGCATGGCTTCGCCGGATGAAGTTGCTATAGAAGACGCCCCAACTACTGATGGAGGGTCCCGGTCCCGCAGACGCTTCTACATTGATGGAGGGTCCCGGAGCTGCCGACGCTGCCCCGGATGTAAAGACACACGCGTGTGACCGGTGTTGCCAGATAGAGTCCCACCCACCCAAAGCACTCTTTACCCGCAAAAGTCAGAAGGAAAATCGCGGTGAACCGCCCAATCTGGCAACACTGGTGAGTGACGACGGCTGCTGATGCGGATATTTATTTATATATTTGGAAAGTCCTGCGTGAATATCTATATTCTACAAAAAAAAACGGCAAAATGAAAGAAAAGTAACGAGGCTATTTTTAAAAAGTAAGGAGTAGAAAGTACCAGTAATTGCGTGAAAATGTAAGAAGTAGAAGTATAAAGTAGGCTGAAAAATAATTACTTTACTAAAGTATAGATAACTAAAATTTGTACTTAAGTAAAGTAACGAAGTATTTATACTTCGTTACTTGACACCTCTGGCTGACATTATAGTAAAAGTGTGTCTGAGCTTAACTTTTACTTAATAAATGCACGATCAGCTGGATTTAAAAATTAGTTACGCTACGTGCACCCGCACGGGTGGAACCGCTGCATTTCTTTAATATTTAGCAAGATAAACACTTAAAAAAATACATTTGTTTGCTGACATTATAGCAAAAGTGTTTCTGAGCTTAACTGTTCCTTAATAAATTCGCGTAATGGTCAAATCAGCTGGATTTAAATTGTTTCGCTTTGACGTCGTCCAAACAGTCACGCGCGCTGCGAAAACAAATTATAAATAAATCGAATTTTCGCTCAAACATCTCCTAAAGCTAACTCATTGTAAATGTCCATCTAGTGATCACTTTCTGCAAGTTTCATCAAAATCTGTCCTGTGGTTCTTGAGCTATTTTGCTAACAAGGTAACAGTGGTTCAGACCAGAGAGCAGGAGGCCGTGCTGCGGCAGAGTGAGTCCGACCAGAGGAGGCTGCCGTCGGACACATGAGCTGGGAAAGGTCGGTGGACCCTAGCGACCGAAAGTGGTACTGCGCCTCTAGCGGCCGAAAGATGGCTGCTGGTTGTAGATGTGGTTTTGTTGGGCTCCACATTCCAGCCAGCTTTACATCTAGTTTTAATGTGATTTTGGTTTATCTGTCATTATATCTCCTGGATATTTTTTCTACATTTGGCTCTGTTATGGTGGGTGTTCTTCAACACCTTTGGACATTGCAGCTGTTTCACCAGGAAGACCAAACGATCATCAGGAGACACAAAGGCCAAAAACAAAGAAAGGGCGTGGTGGTTGTTTGTTTGCTGTGTTTTTGGTTACTGCTCACCCCGTTCAGGCAAAGTCAGAGCCAAATGACCACAGCAAAAACTTCTCTACAAACGGACAATGAACTTCATTTTTTTGGACATGGTTATTTAGTACTTTTCTCTAACCTTTGGCAAAATGGCAACAGAGTCGATCCACCAGTCCAGCTCAGCCATCACAAGGTAAATACCAAGGTTCACCTGCGGAACATCTTAATGGTTTTGCTTCTGTTGAGTGGGGACGTACACCTTAACCCAGGTCCAACCATCCAGCTTAATGGTGGAGCCACGACTCTCAGGAATCCCCCAATTGCAACTGACACCTGCGTCATTGGGAACACCCACGTCACGCAGAAGATCGAGACAAGTCTGGCGGGGACAATAAATCAGCTGCTTGATATCCCCCCGGTGGGGCTGGAAGGTTCCCCTGGCCTGATGGAGAAGTGGAACAATGGAACCTCATCCCGACGAAACATCTCAAGTCAACAGCAGCTGGTGGAGTACCAGCACACCGGTACGGTGCCTCAGCAGGAGAGAGGGAAGAAAGGAAAGGTGACAACAAGCTGCACTTCTCACACAGACAAACCCTGCAGGTACTTTCAAACTGTTAATCATGCCAAAATAATCTGGGACAAGAACACCAAACTTAAAGGAATTGTCGGAGGACATTTAAACATAAGGAGCATTTTTTCAAAGGTAGATCAGATTCAACACCTGCTGACAAACTCCAACCTGGACTTTCTGGCTCTCAGTGAAACCTGGTTGAATGATCATGTGCCCACTCACATTATTGATGTTCCTGGATATGTCTGCCTCAGACAAGACAGACTGTCAGGTAAAGGTGGGGGTGTTCTCATTTACATAAGGGACACCTTCAAGTGCTCTAAAATTAATGTACACACTTATGGACTGGAATGTTTGGCTGTGAATATAGTGTTATCTCCTAAGATGTGTCGTTTTATCAAAATTTAGATGAATTTCTTAAACAGTTAAACTGGAAAAGTGAAATTATTATTTTAGGTGATTTTAACATTAATTGGCTTGAGAGAGAAAGTAAATTGAAATTAAAAATGACTGCATCCAAATACACATTACATCAAATGATCAAAACTCCCACAAGAATAACAAAAAAAAGTAGCACACTCATTGATTTAATCTTCACTAATAAACCAGAGCGTGTAACAAAAACATATAATCTTATCACGGGATTATCGGATCACAACTTGACTGTAATTATCAGAAAATTGTCAAAAAAACGTCTGTCGAGGTTTTGTTTTCAATCAGACACTAATGTCCAGCACACAGGGATCAGAAGGAGTGATACTGAACAATTTCACAATGAAATACAGGATATGGACTTGGATTTGACCTTACAAGCACATGACCCCAATACCTGTTGTAACATTCTTACAGAATCCCTTGTAAAGATCATTCATAAATTTACAAAGCCAATTAAAAGTAAGCAGAAAAAGCCTTCACTGCCATGGATTAATTATGAGTTACATCAGCTGATGAAAAAGAGGGACTTGGCATTGAAAAAATCTCTGCGTACTAAACTGAACACAGACATTCTCATGTTTAAAGGTCTTAGAAATAAAGTGGTTAGTTGTTTAAGAAAAGCAAAAGCAGAATATTTTACTGAACTGATTTCCCACTCAGGAGGCCGGAGCTCCTCTCTTTGGTCACATATCAACAAACTTACAAAAAAAGATATAAATCAGAAAAAAAGGTTAACTCAACTGAACATTAAGGGACACATGATATCAGACCCTACAATAATGGCAAATGCTTTTAATGATTATTTTATTAACTCAGTGGAAGAATTGGCAATACATTTTAATTCCATAGATCCAACAGAGAATTCAGTTACGATTGACACAATTTTTCCTTTTACTCTCAACAAGATCAATATTTGTAAAACTCAGCATATAATTAATCAATTAAAAACATCTAAAGCTAAAGATGTCTTTGGAATAGATACAGAGTTTATAAAGAAACATACAGTTTTATCAAATCCTATAACTCACTTAATAAACTTATCTTTTAAGAGAGGGCTATTTCCTGATACCTTCAAAACAGGACTAATAACTCCAATTTTGAAATCTGGTGACTCCGAACAAGTTAGCAACTATAGACCAATTAGTATTTTACCAGCAATATCCAAAGTGATGGAAAAAGCAGTAGCGGAGCAGCTTATTAGTTATTTAGAAAAAAACCAGATTCTTTGTCCAGTCCAGTTTGGATTTCGTTCTGGTTACTCAACAGAACTGGCTACCTCCTACCTTACAGACAATATTAAAAGATCTTTAGATGATGGTAAGGTAGTTGGAGCAGTGTTCCTGGACTTGAGAAAAGCCTTTGATACAGTGAATCATGACATGCTCTTACATAAACTCAGTAAATATAACTTCTCCAAGTTAGCAATCAGCTGGTTTAGATCATATCTAAAAAATAGAGAACAGTGCGTCAAAGTTAATGGGATGAAATCCAGCCCCCAAACATGTACTATGGGAGTTCCACAGGGTTCCATTTTAGGTCCATTGCTTTTCTGTTTATACATCAACGACTTACCGGACAGTTGCAAATACGCCAAATGTCAGATGTATGCAGATGATGCCATCATATATGTATCTGCAAAGACTCCACCACAGGCAGCAGAGTTACTGAACAGGGAGATGGAGGGAGTGTCTCAGTGGTTTAAGAATCACTGTTTGACTCTGAACTGCAACAAAACAGTCTCAATGTGTTTCACTATCCGGCGTAAAGTCTGTAACTTTTCAATTGTGATTGATCAAAAGGAAATCCAAAAAGTGGAAGAGTTTAAATATCTGGGTGTCATTTTAGATTCCCACCTTAACTTTGAGGCTCACATTAGGAAAATGTTTAAAACCATTAAGACAAATATAAATTGTTTTCGTCTTATAAGATCTTGTTTATGTGGAAAATCTGCTCAGTTGTACCTTCATGCCATGATTATGTCTCATTTCTCATACTGTGTCACTGTCTGGAGCCAAGCAACTCAATCGGCTTTAAAACCTATGAGGATGTTGTACTCACAAGCACTGAAAGTTCTAGACCAAAAACCATTGAAGTGGCACCACTGTAAAATACTTTATAAATATAACCTATTAAGCTTTGACAATTTTTTAAAATTTTCTTGTTTAAAATTAACTTTTAAATGTATTAATGGTCTTGTCCCTGAACTGGTGAGCAGAATGATTTTAAAAGTCAGCAGCTCAGGAGTTGCAACAAGAGGTGCAGTTGATGGAGACTGTAAACCTACAAAATACAAAACATCATTTGGTCAATGCTCCTTCTCATTTAAAGGTCCCCATATCTGGAATAGTTTACCATCAGCAATAAAAACATTGACTGATCTTAGAGGTTTTAATTCACAGGTGAAAAAATGGTTGAAACAAAACCAAATCTGTGAACACTGAATCCTATAGGGACAGAGGAGCAGCTGTGTGTGTGTGAGGGAACTGTTTAAGCCATTTAAACTTCATTAATTTTTTATTTTATTTTAGATGTTTTTATATAGGGAACTGTTTAATCTTAATTAAATTTTAATTTTATTTTAGCTGTTTTTATATAAAAGTCCAACCAAGGACTGGGTTTGCAAATTAGCCATATGGCTAGAAATCCTGTGTACAAAACAACGGTTGCTTCGTTTTTAACATGTAACATTGTTTATTGTGCTGTCCTTGTTCAAATAAACTTGAATGAATGAAAATGAATGAATGGTACTGCTCCATTTTTTTCGTTAGAATGAATGGAAACGGTCATATTGTTGAAATATGAAGCAGTAATTTGTTCAATGGTTGTTAATGGGAGAGCTTTGTTATGCTGCCATCTACTGTATCTTTGGTGTATTGCAGCTGTTATTGTGCCGTTAAATAATTAATAAATGAACGCACGTTGAAACACCTGTTCTCTTCAGGTTATGGGCCCAGAGCGTCGCTAAAAAGTTCAGTAAGTGAAGTTTTTGAGTCAGATAAACGGAATTGTGGGATTCACAATGGATGATAAGCTGTTTATTGACAAGCTGAGCGGACCAGAGAACTGGGCAACGTGGAAGTTTCAGATGGAGCATTTGCTAAAAGCTAAAGGACTATGGGGCATGCTAACGGAGACGGATATGCTAACTCCGGATGCTAACGCACAAGCTCGGGCAGAATTCGAGAGACGGAGAGAAAAGGCATTTTCCATGTTAGTGCTGAATGTGAGTACACCCCAGTTGTATTTAATAACAAGCTGCCAAACTCCAAAAGAGGCTTGGGACATGCTAAAAGGACATTTTGAAAGAGACACTTTAGCTAATAAGCTATTCTTGAAGAAGAAATATTTCAGATGTGAAATGAAGGAAAAGGAAAGCTTAAATGACCATTTAAAACGAATGAAGGAACTGACTGATCAGCTAAGAGCAATAGGTGCTGTAATTGAAGAAGAAGATCAGATTGTAACACTCCTGGGTAGCTTACCACCAAGCTATGCTACAATTGTCACCGCTCTAGAAACGAAGATGGACAGTTTGACATTGCAGTTTGTTCAGCAAGCATTAATCAATGAAGAGCAAAAAAGAGTCAATGTTAATGATGACAACAGTGCTGCTACATCAGGTGGTGCATCAGCCATGTCAACACAAGTTCACAGAGAAATGCAGGACCATTCAAAAGTAGTGGGAGCTGAACGACAGAGTTCATGGAGATGTTACAAGTGTGGCAGAGAAGGGCACATAAAGCGCAATTGTCCAAGCTGGAAAAAACAAAATAAAAATCACAAAGCCAAAAATGCTGTATGTGAAAATGAAGAAAACCCCTCTGAGAGTGCCTTTGTTGCAGGAAATGCAAATCTAACTGAAGGACAAGGACAAGTTGAGTGGTTGATTGATTCTGGAGCATCAAAACACATGACCTGTGAAAAAGAAAATCTTCAAAACTACCAGCAGTTTTCAGAAACACAATCTGTAAAACTGGGTGATGGCAGGGTGGTGGAAGCTCAAGGTTTTGGCATTGTTAAATTGAACATGACCTTCAAAATAAGTGATGCTAAACCAGCCACAATGTATGATGTGTTATATGTTCCAAAATTGTCTGGAAATCTTTTTTCAGTGGGAGCTGCTACAAGAAAAGGAAATACAGTGCAGTTCAAAAAATCTCGGTGCTACATACGTGACAAGGATGGATCGCTTCGAGGAATGGGAACACAAAGATCTGATGGACTGTACCAGTTGGATGTTAAAGGATCTTCACCTGTCTGTCATAGTGCATCAAGTGCATCAGTAACAGCTAATTTATGGCATCAGCGTTTGGGTCACACCACCAAACTAAAGGAACTAGAAGATCTGGTGAATGGAGTGAAATTATCTGCAGACAAAGAACTTCCTTTCTGTGAAGCCTGTGTGGAAGGCAAGCTCACAAGACAGCCATGTAAAGCAGTGGGAAAAATCCGTTCCAAACGTAAGCTGCAACTGATCCATAGTGATGTCTGTGGACCCATGCAGACTGAATCCATAGGTGGGTCAAAATACTTTGTAACCTTTATTGATGACTTTTCTCGCTGTTGTAAGGTTTACTTCATGAAACAAAAAAGTGAAGTCTTAAGCAAATTCAAGGATTTTGAGAGAACATTCTCAAATGAGTGTGGACACAGAGTTGCAAGACTAAGATCAGATAATGGTGGGGAGTACATTTCAAATGAGTTTGAAGAATATTTGAAGGCTCAAGGTATCCACCATGAGAAGTCTGTACCTCATACACCTCAGCAAAATGGAGTTGCAGAAAGAAAAAACAGGACATTGGTTGAAGCAGCTAGAAGCATGTTGTCGCATGCTAAGTTACCAAACATGTACTGGGCTGAAGCAGTAGCAACAGCAGCCTACATACAAAACAGATTGCCAACATCTGTTCTGAAGCGAGAGACACCCTACCAAAGATGGTCTGGTAAAAAACCTGACATGAGCCATGTGAGAGTGTTTGGTTGTGTTGCTTATGCACATGTTCCAGATGCAGAAAGACGAAAACTCGACAAGAAAGCTGTAAAGCTCAGGTTTGTGGGATATGCAAACAACGCAAAAGGATATCGACTGTTCGATGAAGAAAAAAGAAGAATTCTGATTCGAAAGGATGTCATCTTTAATGAATCAGACTTTGACTGGAAACAGAAGGAGGATGTTTCCTGTCCAGAGAAAGAGGTGATTACCATCACAGAAGAAAACGAAACAACTGATGATGACGTCACTGTTGATGAAACTATTCAAAGAGGAAGCAGAATCAGAAGGGCTCCAAAGAGATATGGATATGACGAGTTTGCAGATATGGTGACTGTTGATCATTGTGCTAATGTGTGTTCTGTCATGGAACCAGTCACACTGAAAGAAGCATTAAAGAGTCCAAATGCAAAAAAGTGGCAAGAAGCGGCTGATTTGGAATACCAGTCACTGGAAGAAAATGAAACATGGGATCTGGTGGAACTACCAAAGGACAAAGAGGTCATTGGGTCAAGATGGGTGTTCAAAGTCAAGCATCAAAGTGATGGAGAAGTGGAGCGATACAAGTGCAGACTTGTTGCCAAAGGTTACTCACAGCTTTATGGTGCTGACTACTATGAAACATTTTCACCTGTGGTACGTTTTAGCTCAATTCGTACATTATTGTCCTTTGCCATCCAGAATAACTTACATGTACATCAAATGGATGTTGTCACCGCATTTTTAAATGGACACCTGGAAGAAGAAATCTACATGGAACAACCTGAGGGATACATCAAACCAGGTCAGGAGCATCTTGTATGCAAACTAAAAAAATCAATCTACGGACTAAAACAGTCTCCTCGTTGTTGGAACAAAGAGTTCACAAAATTCATGATGGATCTTGGATTTAAGCAGAGCACCTCGGATCCCTGTGTGTTTGTGAGGTCGTCACAGGAGCTGGAGATAATTGCAGTTTATGTAGATGATCTGATGATGATTACAGAGTCAACTGAAAGAATGGATGAGTTAAAACTGGCTCTCCAAGAACGCTACAAAATGAAGGACTTGGGTGAACTGTCCTACATCCTCGGCGTCTCAGTTATTCAAGACAAAACAAAAAACTGCATCTTTCTTCATCAGAAACAGTACATTGAAACGATTCTTCATAAATATGGGATGGACAAAGCAAATCCTGTTGCAACCCCTGCTGACATCAGTGTAAAGCTGAAAAAGGATGATGGTGTCAGTAATCCTGTCAATCCAAGCACATATCAGTCCATGGTTGGAAGTCTACTGTATGCTGCGATGACAACAAGACCAGACATAGCACAAGCAGTGAGTGCAGTGTCAAAGTTCAATGCAAATCCAAATACTGCACATCTGACTGCTGTGAAGAGGATTCTTCGCTACTTAAAGGGCACTGCTAATCTTGCTCTAAAGTATGACTGTTCAGGGGACAAATATTTGACTGGTTTCTCTGATGCTGACTGGGCTGGAGACCAGGACGACCGCCGTTCAACAACAGGCAACATATTTCTACTCAGTGGAGGAGCAGTGAGCTGGCTGAGCAAAAAACAAGCAACGGTTGCACTTTCAACAGCAGAAGCTGAGTATGTTGCTCTCAGTCAAGCAGCTCAAGAAGGTACCTGGCTGAGAAGATTACTGAATGATCTTGGTATGGTCACAAAACCTACAGTGATTCTGGAGGACAACCAAGGAGCCATTGCAATTGCAAAGAATCCAGTGGACCATTCCAGAACCAAGCACATAGACATTCGCTACCATTACATTCGTGAGTGTGTACAGAATGGTGAAGTCAAGTTAGAGTATTGTCCAACCGATGACATGAAGGCAGATATCTTGACAAAGCCTCTTGCAAGACAGAAGTTTGAGTATTTTAGAAGAAAAATTGGACTTTTTCCAATTTAAATCTGTGATAGAATGTCTTGCTTTGTAGTTTGTGTGTTTTTTTTGGAAAGTTAATAAGTGCAAGTTGAGTTAAAATTTATTTCAGCACTATCTTGTGTTTTAATACCATTGTAAAAAATTAAGTGGGAGTGTTGAAATATGAAGCAGTAATTTGTTCAATGGTTGTTAATGGGAGAGCTTTGTTATGCTGCCATCTACTGTATCTTTGGTGTATTGCAGCTGTTATTGTGCCGTTAAATAATTAATAAATGAACGCACGTTGAAACACCTGTTCTCTTCACATATCTCAGCCAAAAATTGGTCTAAAAATATGGGAAAAAATCCATAAATATGTCGCTTCGCCCCATAAATCGCAGGACATGAAAATTAGTTTAAAAAAACTGTAACTTATAGGCTGGAAATACGGTACTTAAATCACTTGTGGAAAACGCTTAAAAAAAAGGAAATTACTATCCAAAAGAAATCTGATATGCTCGCTCTTTCACTCTTACAATTAAGGAGGGGAAAATGCAGCAAATAAATTAATTTTGTCCCTTTTTTATCACAAAGAGCCATTGATGACCGCTGTACAGATAATAAATTAAACACATTTCTCTACATATTGTGAAATTCCCTCCCTACTGGAGTAAAAATGAGGAACAACGTGTTACTGGAACAAGTTTTGATAAAAGTCTAATCAATTTTTGATTAAAAAAAAGTCACTTCCTGTCACATCACACATTGTTCTGCCGTCCTGTGTGCTGGTTGTCAGAGGGCTTGGATGTACACAATATAATTGGACAGACAGGCCTTAAAAAATGAAAACTAAAAGTCATCAATTGGCTTTAACTAAACAAATGGGTAAGGGTGGAATGGCACTGCATAATTCAGCAAGTTGTTCAAGCAACATTGTGAGGTGCACACTGTCACGTTCTTTTGGGTTTTTTGTTTGTGCAATTCCCCACTTGAAAGGGATAGCCTCTACATTGAAGTTTTCAACTGGATTTCACTCATTGAGTAGCCTTAGATTTAGTTGATCCACATTTATTGACGTTTTGTGGGTACTTGTAGGCAGTTAGTCAGGCAGTTACGCCAAAAATACACTACACGCGGCTCCGCTCCGCCCCGCTCCGCAGGTCGCAGCTGTGCGAGTCCAATTTCCACTACCTGCGCTCAGCTCAGGTCCGACTGGATGCGCCGCTCCGAGACGCATGCACGGGAATTGCGAGATCGCGCGATAAATCAAGTGATAAATAAGTAAGTCAGAACAAAACAATTCACTCGGTGGAAGAAAGAGAACAACTGTAGAGACTGCTGCCTTGATATTCTCTCGTAAATGAGCGACAGGACATGGTTTGAGCAACAGGAAGTGATGTATTACATTTCAGAATAAAATACTTTATTTATTTCTTGTATTTCTTTTTATTTCTTGTATTGCGTTTGTAGGCGTAGTCATAAATGATAGTTTGACAGCATTTTTGTACAAATAAATCCGTATAGAGCTAGGATTAGTCCGCCCGTGGTGATTTTATTTTGTAAATACGGAAGTTGTGCTCGTTCCTTTTCCTGTTGGTGCGACGTAATCTTCAAAAGTTGACTCCGGCACAGCTCCGGCGTCCGGCAGAAATAGAAAAATTTCTAATTTTGACGGACTGCCGTCCGCTCTCCGCAGCTCGCCGCCGCCGTGTGGAGCCAGTGTAAATTCTGTCATTGATTATAATGGGTGCGTATTTGCTGCGGAGGTCGGACCGGAGCGGGGCGGAGCTGCAACGCGTGTAGTGTATTTTTGGCGTTAGTAAGCTGAAAAACCAGCTGTCCTTCACAGGTTGTAGTAGACTTTGTTTGCACAGTTTTGCTTTCAGGTGTGCTACAAGCACTGCTTACCCTTCATGCTGCAGTCTCAGCCCAAACAAGAGTGACAGATCTGTCACTTCCAGAAATACCTGCATGATTTGATTGGTTCCACCTGGTCCTCCTAACTGAGCAGCAAAGAGGAGTGGTAGGGAGGAGCAGCAGCCAGGTAGTTTGCCAGAACACCTCGATCTTTCCACAGAATCGATGGAGAGATCGCAGAATCAATTACTGCAAACAACTTTTCAGTTTTAGACTTGTTTCTCCACTGCAATAGAACAACCAGGCTCCGAACATCTCTGTGCAGGACTGTCGTTTGGGCAGTTTCTTCCAGGACTCTGGTCCTAGGCTGTCTTGGTGTGAGTCTTGTCACAGGGATGCAGGAGCTTTGGACTACTTTAACATTCACATCTTGCACGATGTCCTTAGCATCTTGATTGACACTCACGACCCGTCCTGACTTGAATTGGCCTCGTATTGTATTATGGTCGCATAGCCAAACAATATCTACAACAGTTATGTTTCGGTGTAAAGTGTGCCATTTGCTTCTCACAAATAAGTTTGGACCGGCAAGTTGGCTCCATGACCTCCAGAATCTGTTGACATGAAGCTGCATCTCTCTAAGTCTTTTGTAAGAGTAGCTTGCAAAGTCGAATGTTGTGATGTCGCCACTTGGAGATGCACGTCCTAATGCCGGTTACCCACTGCACAACTCGAAACGCGCCTGCCGTCCCCTTTTGGCCGCTGGTCACGGTCCCACTGAACCACTGAACACCGTCTGATGACGTACACTAGGGGGTAGCAGAGGGAGGGGTCTCTGGCTTGTTTTCCGGGTTCAGTTGTTGTTTTAACTGCACCTCCGACGGTCTTCGATGAGATTAAAACTTTTTTTTATGTTTGGGGTGATCTACACTGGAGAGGACAGCAGCCTGTCAGCAGCAACTGTAAAAATGCCACGTTTCTTACCGGAGTTTGGTTCCAATTCCTGGAGGCTCGATCCGGTGAGTTTAAAAAGTCCGAAAAAAGTCCCGTTGTGGTTGTGTAATCAGATAGCGAGGCTCTCCCGACTGTTTGCCGGATGCGTCGAGCCGCCAGAGATCAACATTTGGGACGTCGGCGGCTCGACGGCGACGCGCGCGTGCGTGTGCAGGCTGCCCCCGCGCCGCTTCGATCACTTGAATCGCGCCGCTTCCTTGTTCGCCGTGACTCGACGCGTCTCCTCCATAGACTTTGAATGTAAACCGGTGTTATCCGGCCGCTTCGGCCGCTCGACAAAGGGGGCAGTGGGTAACAGGCATAAGAGGAGTGTGTTGGGCGATACATACTGGATGCAGTCTTCACAGCTCTGCACTTGGGCATTTATAGGATGCTCGTTGGAGAGGTTGGCAGCAAGTTGGAGAGCTGTCTGGAGCTCATTGTAATTGAGGCCAGTGTTGGTGCCTAAGCTTTGGAATGCCTTCTTGACTGTAAGGACAGCGGCTTCAGCAGCGCCGTTGCGGTGAGGTGAGTCAGCTGGATAAATTTTCTACTCCCACCGAGTGCCTTTCTGAGCTGATATCTCTATTGCAGCTTTGTCTTGAGAATCCAAGAACTGGTACAGCTCTCTCAATACGGATTTGGCCCCAATGAAGTTTGTTCCTGGATCAGACCAGATTTTTCTTGGGTGTCCTCTAATTGAAGTGAACCGCTGGTAAGTCATCAAAAAACTTTCCGTTGACATTGTGTCTACCAGGTCTATGTGAACAGTCCTACTGACCATACAGCTGAAAATGACACCCCACACTTTCATCAAGGTTCTTTTCTTGATCATGTCTTTGACAAGGTATGGTCCAAAGAGGTCAACTGCTGTGAACTCAAATGGAACTGCAGGTAAGGTTCTTTCAGGAGGTAAATCGCCCATTATTTGTTGGCACCTTCTTGCTTTGTACTTTTTGCAGATAAGGCAGTTCTCCACTACTTTTTGGGCAATTCTCCTTCCTTGAATGACCCAAGCTTTTCTCTTCATCTTCAGCAGGGTCGCAGCCACACCTTCATGACCCTCATTGTGTGCCTCCCGTGCCAACAAGGTAGAGACCCACGCATGGGAAGGTAGGAGGGGAACTGCCATGCCATCGTCTCTGAAACCATGAATTCTTCCACCACAGACTAACCCAGTCTCTGCCTCTTGGTACACAACCAAGCGGTCTGTGGTGGTAGCTGGGAGGGTCAACCCCTCTTGGACAGCGAGACAAATGGCCCTGAATGCATCATGGTAAATGGAGCTTATTTATATAGCGCTTTCCAGCCCCCTGTGAGGAGCCCCAAAGCGCTTTACAATACCAGCCATCCACCCATTCATTCAGACATTCATACACCGGTAGTGGTAGCCTGCCTTGCAAGGCGCCATCCAGACCTACCGGGAGCAACTCGGGGTTAAGTGTCTTGCCCAGGGACACAACGACACATGGTGGGCGGATGCGGGATTCGAACCTCCAACCTTCCGATCAGGGGTCGACTGTCATTACCACTACACCACGGCCGCCCCATACCATCATGACGTTTGGAGGCAGTGATGGCCCCATTGGTTGGCACCACCTCTCACTTTGGTGTCTTTATTTGTACTTCTTCTAGCAGTAAATCTTGGCCAAGACTCATTTTTTTCTTCCGCTTTGAGAAGTTGATTCTTACCATGACATACAACTTGTCCTCGTCCGCGATGTAGCCAAGACCAAGTGCCTTGTTGTCTTCCTCCTTTGGTTGGTTTGGCAAGGCAATCATCTTTGGTGATGTCTCCCTTTCCTCTCCTTTACATTGGCCTGAGAAGACCCACGGCTTCAGCTCAAATCCTCCTGCTTTTAGAATAAACTCTACATTCTTTGTGATGACCTCAAGTCTTTCACGACAGTTGTGGGATGTTAATATGTCATCAACATAGCTGTGCTCATGTAATACTTGACACTCATCCAGATGGTTGCATTGAGGTAGGTTTGCTGTCTCTTTCATGGCCAATCTCACTGGAGTTGTAACAAAGGGCAGGTTGGGAGCAATGAGATGGCTTATGTACCAGACAGGTCCCTTCCAGGTCAATAAATCCTCCTCAGTCAGCTTTTTTGCAGCCCGACGGTCAACCATCTCATGAACTTGAGCACTATAGGCCTTTTTCCACTGCGGTTCCTTGGCTAATTGTCTCTCTGTTCTGAGAAAGGTTGCCACCACTGCTCTTTTATTGTTTGTCAATGTTGAGGGCTCTTTGAGCCATGGGTAGCTCGCATGCCAATGAGGACAATCAGTGTGGTTGTCAGCACCAACATATGTCAGCCCACTCTTCACCACTTCTAACTCTCTTTCTTCAGCCAAGGTCATTTCTTTGCCACCAGGTTGGCAATTGCCACAGCGGCAGCCTCTGCATATCAGGGTGCAAGCACCACCTATACTATCCCACTTCCAGCACTCAAGAAAATTATGAGCAGTAGCAGCAGAGCTAAAATGCTTGATGGTAGGTAAAGAGCAGACATGTTCTTTATATATCATTGCAACAGTTCTCATGGACCTTGCAAAGTGCGTTCTGGATTTGTGAGCTGTAAATGTAGCCTCTTCAAACAGCCCAGGGTATGTTCCTGTGACTGTCTTTCCCAATGGTCCGTCCCATTATCTACATGAATATATACAAATATATATTTGTTGGCTGACATTATAGTAAAAGTGTTTCTGAGCTTAACTTTTACTTAATAAATGCACGATCATAAATGCACGATCAGCTGGATTTAAAAATTAGTTACGCTACGTGCACCCGCACGGGTGGGACCGCTGCATTTCTTTAATATTTAGCAAGATAAACACTTAAAAAATACATTTGTTTGCTGACATTATAGCAAAAGTGTTTCTGAGCTTAACTGTTCCTTAATAAATTTGCGTAATGGTCAAATCAGCTGGATTTAAATTGTTTCGCTTTGACGTCGTCCAAACAGTCACGCGCGCTGCAAAAATAAATTATAAATAAATCGAATTTTCGCTCAAACATCTCCTAAAGCTAACTCATTGTAAATGTCCATCTAGTGATCACTTTCTGCAAGTTTCATCAAAATCTGTCCTGTGGTTCTTGAGCTATTTTGCTAACAAGGTAACAGTAGTTCAGACCAGAGAGCAGGAGGCCGTGCTGCGGCAGAGTGAGTCCGACCAGAGGAGGCTGCCGTCGGACACATGAGCTGGGAACAGTCGGTGGACCCTAGCGGCCGAAAGTGGTACTGCGCCTCTAGCGGCCGAAAGTGGTACTGCTCCATTTTTTCGTTAGAATGAATGGAAACGGTCATATCTCAGCCAAAAATTGGTCTAAAAATATGGGAAAAAATCCATAAATATGTCGCTTCGCCCCATAAATCGCAGGACATGAAAATTAGTTTAAAAAAACTGTAACTTATAGGCCGGAAATACGGTACTTAAATCACTTGTGGAAAACGTAAAAAAAAAAAAAGGAAATTACTATCCAAAAGAAATCTGATATGCTCGCTCCTTCACTCTTACAATTAAGGGGGGGAAAATGCAGCAAATAAATTAATTTTGTCCCTTTTTTATCACAAGGAGCCATTGATGACCGCTGTACAGATAATAAATTAAACACATTTCTCTACATATTGTGAACTTCCCTCCCTACTGGAGTAAAAATGAGGAACAACGTGTTACTGGAACAAGTTTTGATAAAAGTCTAAATCAATTTTTGATAAAAAAAAAAGTCACTTCCTGTCACATCACACATTGTTCTGCCGTCCTGTGTGCTGGTTGTCAGAGGGCTTGGATGTACACAATATAATTGGACAGACAGGCCTTAAAAAATGAAAACTAAAAGTCATCAATTGGCTTTAACTAAACAAATGGGTAAGGGTGGAATGGCACTGCATAATTCAGCAAGTTGTTCAAGCAACATTGTGAGGTGCACACTGTCAAGTTCTTTTGGGTTTTTTGTTTGTGCAATTCCCCACTTGAAAGGGATAGCCTCTACATTGAAGTTTTCAACTGGATTTCACTCATTGAGTAGCCTTAGATTTAGTTGATCCACATTTATTGACGTTTTGTGGGTACTTGTAGGCAGTTAGTCAGGCAGTTAGTAGGCTGAAAAACCAGCTGTCCTTCACAGGTTGTAGTAGACTTTGTTTGCACAGTTTCGCTTTCAGGTGTGCTACAAGCACTGCTTACCCTTCATGCTGCAGTCTCAGCCCAAACAAGAGTGACAGATCTGTCACTTCCAGAAATACCTGCATGATTTGATTGGTTCCACCTGGTCCAACTGAGCAGCAAAGAGGAGTGGCAGGGAGGAGCAGCAGCCAGGTAGTTTGCCAGAACACCTCGATCTTTCCACAGAATCGATGGAGAGATCGCAGAATCAATTACAGTACTGCAAACGACTTTTCAGTTTTAGACTTGTTTCTCCACTGCAATAGAACAACCAGGCTCCGAACATCTCTGTGCAGGACTGTCGTTTGGGCAGTTTCTTCCAGGACTCTGGTCCTAGGCTGTCTTGGTGTGAGTCTTGTCACAGGGATGCAGGAGCTTTGGACTACTTTAACATTCACATCTTGCAAGATGTCCTTAGCATCTTGATTGACACTCACGACCCGTCCTAACTTGAATTGGCCTCGTATTGCATTATGGTCGCATAGCCAAACAATATCTCCAACAGTTATGTTTCGGTGTAAAGTGTGCCATTTGCTTCTCACAAATAAGTTTGGACCGGCAAGTTGGCTCCATGACCTCCAGAATCTGTTGACATGAAGCTGCATCTCTCTAAGTCTTTTGTAAGAGTAGCTTGCAAAGTCGAATGTTGTGATGTCGCCACTTGGAGATGCACGTCCTAAGAGGAGTGTGTTGGGCGATACATACTGGATGCAGTCTTCACAGCTCTGCACTTGGGCATTTATAGGATGCTCGTTGGAGAGGTTGGCAGCAAGTTGGAGAGCTGTCTGGAGCTCATTGTAATTGAGGCCAGTGTTGGTGCCTAAGCTTTGGAATGCCTTCTTGACTGTATGGACAGCGGCTTCAGCAGCGCCGTTGCGGTGAGGTGAGTCAGCTGGATTAATTTTCCACTCCCACCGAGTGCCTTTCTGAGCTGATATCTCTATTGCAGCTTTGTCTTGAGAATCCAAGAACTGGTACAGCTCTCTCAATACGGATTTGGCCCCAATGAAGTTTGTTCCTGGATCAGACCAGATTTTTCTTGGGTGTCCTCTAATTGAAGTGAACCGCTGGTAAGTCATCAAAAAGCTTTCCGTTGACATTGGGCCTCATGCAAGAACATGTTCGTATTTTTATCCTAAATTTCTCTTACTTTTGTTCGTACGAAGCGTTCGTACGAACATGCCACGTCAGATTCAACAAACTCTTCTATCCTCAGGAAAAGTGTGTAAATGAGCTGCGCAAATATGATGAATTGCACCTGTTCTATCCACCTGCTCGTGCACGCGGAGAGGTCATTTACATAATTCCCACCCCTCAAAACACCATATAAGGCTACGTTTCCTGCCTCAGAGAGCAGGAAGTGTCCATTCATAAAGATGACAGCGAGAAGTATAAAGAAGAACTTTACTGGTGCGGAGATTGAAGTTCTGCTCTCAGAGTAAATAACTAACTAACTAAATAAATAAATCTGTAATTTTTAGCAGCGTCAGCTGTGAATCTGCTTTAAAGCCGAGGACCCACTCAAACGTGCGGCGCGCACGGACCATCCCCGGGGCACGGGGGGGTGGGCCCGGGCGCGACGTGCGGGAGGCGCACGGGGGTCGACGTGGGGCGCTCGGCGATCCTCGGCACGCGGCCGGCCCACGGAACTTTGTACCCAGCGGCGTGGCGGTCCTGCTCGGCCGTGACCCGCCGCGGCCCCCGAGTACCCGCGTACTCGTCCGCGACCCGTCCGGGCCGCGGCGGTGGGTGTGAAGCCGCTTTATTTTAATTTAACCAATTTGTGTCGTTGCAGTTAATATTATAATATTATAAATCTGTAATTTTTAGCAGCGTCAGCTGTGACTCTGCTTTAAAGCCGAGGAATGAAATGTGCTGTAATGTCATGTCTCCCGTGGGTTGTACAGTCACAGAAATAAAAATCGTATTTATCTCTCCAGCCCTGCTCTGGTTTTTCTTTGGTCAAATATTTTTAATTTTAGTGTAAACAACTGTGTTACATTATAGTTTCACTTATTCAGAAGAGCTGTCGCGCACCGCTACCCCCCCCCCCCCCATGCAAGTGTCCGATGTGTTTTTGAACAAAAGCATTTTAAAATGTCTCGAAACTTCAATTAACTTCATATTAATATTGTAGTGCTATACAACAAAATTAATAGCTGCTTTATTTTAATTTAACCAATTTGTGTCGTTGCATTTATCCATCCATCCATTTTCTTCCGCTTATCCGGGGTCGGGTCGCATTTAATATTATAATTCTAATTCAAACAGAACAGCCTCTTTTCAACATAATTATAGATTGTGATTCATTTTCAACTCAAAATATCTTCAAACTAATGAAATATAAAGTTATTAGTGAAGAAAATCCGTCTGGATAACAGCAGACTGGCTGGACCACACGTAAATTTTGTTCGTATCTGAAAAAAAATCTTAGGATACGAAAACATTGTTGAATGCCACAAATGCTACTAAATCACTCGTACGCACAGTTTAAGAACAAATCTGTGCGTACGAACGGTTCTTGCATGAGGCCCATTGTGTCTACCAGGTCTATGAACAGCCCTACTGACCATACAGCTGAAAATGACACCCCACACTTTCATCAAGGTTCTTTTCTTGATCATGTCTTTGACAAGGTATGGTCCAAAGAGGTCAACTGCTGTGAACTCAAATGGAACTGCAGGTAAGATTCTTTCAGGAGGTAAATCGCCCATTATTTGTTGGCACCTTCTTGCTTTGTACTTTTTGCAGATAAGGCAGTTCTCCACTAATTTTTGGGCAATTCTCCTTCCTTGAATGACCCAAGCTTTTCTCTTCATCTTCAGCAGGGTCGCAGCCACACCTTCATGACCCTCATTGTGTGCCTCCCGTGCCAACAAGGTAGAGACCCACGCATGGGAAGGTAGGAGGGGAACTGCCATGCCATCGTCTCTGAAACCATGAATTCTTCCACCACAGACTAGTAACCCAGTCTCTGCCTCTTGGTACACAACCAAGCGGTCTGTGGTGGTAGCTGGGAGGGTCAACCCCTCTTGTACAGCGAGACAAATGGCCCTGAATGCATCATGACGTTCGGAGGCAGTGATGGCCCCATTGGTTGGCACCACCTTTCACTTTGGTGTCTTTATTTGTACTTCTTCTAGCAGTAAATCTTGGCCAAGACTCATTTTTTTCTTCCGCTTTGAGAAGTTGATTTTTACCATGACATACAACTTGTCCTCGTCCGCGATGTAGCCAAGACCAAGTGCCTTGTTGTCTTCCTCCTTTAGTTGGTTCGGCAGGGCAATAATCTTTGGTGATGTCTCCCTTTCCTCTCCTTTACTTTGGCCTGAGAAGACCCACGGCTTCAGCTCAAATCCTCCTGCTTTTAGAATTAACTCTACATTCTTTGTGATGACCTCAAGTCTTTCACGACAGTTGTGGGATGTTAATATGTCATCAACATAGCTGTGCTCATGTAATACTTGACACTCATCCAGATGGCTGCATTGAGGTAGTTTTGCTGTCTCTCTCATGACCAATCTCACTGGAGTTGTAACAGAGGGCAGGTTGGGAGCAATGAGATGGCTTATGTACCAGACAGGTCCCTTCCAGGTCAATAAATCCTCCTCAGTCAGCTTTTTTGCAGCCCGACGGTCAACCATCTCATGAACTTGAGCACTATAGGCCTTCTTCCACTGCGGTTCCTTGGCTAATTGTCTCTCTGTTCTGAGAAAGGTTGCCACCACTGCTCTTTTATTGTTTGTCAATGTTGAGGGCTCTTTGAGCCATGGGTAGCTCGCATGCCAATGAGGACCATCAGTGTGGTTGTCAGCACCAGCATATGTCAGCCCACTCTTCACCACTTCTAACTCTTTCTTCAGCCAAGGTCATTTCTTTGCCACCAGGTTGGCAATTGCCACAGCGGCAGCCTCTGCATATCGGGGTGCAAGCACCACCTATACTATCCCACTTCCAGCACTCAAGAAAATTATGAGCAGTAGCAACAGAGCTAAAATGCTTGATGGTAGGTAAAGAGCAGACATGTTCTTTATACATCATTGCAGCAGTTCTCATGGACCTTGCAAAGTGCGTTCTGGATTTGTGAGCTGTAAATGTAGCCTCTTCAAACAGCCCAGGGTGTGTTCCTGCGACTGTCTTTCCCAATAGTCCGTCCCATAATACAAGATCTCCAACAGCGCATATCTTCTGTGGAACCAGACGCCCTTCTTTATGGCTTATTAACAGCTGTATTTCCTTTGGTCTCACTAGTTCACTGAGAGGGACATCAGGGAAGAACTTTTGCAGTTTTGGCACTCACATGTTGGTGAATATCTGCAATGTTGTCTAAACCATAGCAGAGGAGTTGGTGGGACCTGAAATTTCCCCTTTCTGTTCTGACCCGGATCTTTAGGAGGTACCGTCTCGTAGTAACTTGAACTTTCATTCCTCCCACACCGTGGACAACAAGGGTTATAGCTTCATTTCTCAGGTTTAATCGATCAGCTGCTTTATGTGTTATATCATTTGTATCTGATGCTAGATCAATTAGGGTCCCAATTTTTTGTCCAATTTTTTGTCCTACATTAGCTGTGACCTCTAATAGCATCATAATAACAGGCCACTCCACTAAAGCATTCTTTGCTAGAAGGTTGGGCTGATTAGACACACGAGATGTTTTAGTCACATTACAGAAAACATGGCGGCACTTTTCTGCCTGTTGAGGTGGGAGGTTTTTAATAAAATCTTGTTGGGCTTGAGTGTAGCAGTCTCCTACATCACCTCCCACTGTGTTGTCTTTGCCTCTCTGAAAAGAATGCCCCCTAGACACTTCAGCTCTTGGGCAAAGATAATAATGGTGCTCTGCAGTGTATTGCTCCTTGCAATCTGGTCGCCTGCACAGGAAATCAGTTTTACAGTATTCATTCTCACTGTGAATTTCTAGACCCTTTTTGCAGGCCCCCAGCTTCTTGACAGCTTCCTTCTTTTCTGACAGCTTAAGCGTACGAAATTTTTGGCAAAAATACAGCCTTTTCTTGTGCTTTGCGTCTCCACAGACCACACAACCTTGAGAGATGTTTGTTGGTTGGGTGGATGTTTTGGTCCGGGCTTGCCGTGGTTCAGACCTTGGTTTTGACTCCTCCTCCTTCAGTTGATCCAGCTTTTTCATAGATGGCTTCTTGACATTTAAGAAATGTCAGGAGGTAGTCAAATCGTTCGTCTTGTTCAGCCTCATTCCCTTTGCTGGCTACATGGAGAAGCCATTCCTTTTTCAGGCCATCTGGAAGTTTGCTCTCTATTGCTTTGTTATAAGGGGGTTCTTTATAGCACCGGTTGCACCAAGTTCTTTAAGGTCTATTAGAGCCTTTTCTACAGTTTGGATTAACTCGACGATCTTCTTGGGCTGGTTGCCTCTAACTGGTGGAACCATTTGGAGCTCCTCCACTATCTCAAGGGCAATAGTTGTTTTATTTCCAAAGCGGTTATCTAGGACCTGAAATATCTCATCAGCTGTTGTGTAATTTGAGAGACGATTGTCTTGTACTATTCTCTCATCCACACTGTCTAGTAGATGACATTTTTTAATCTATTTGGATCCAGTAGGTTCTCCCTGCATCTGAAGCGCTTCCCAATCTTTTTTCCACTGATGAAACTCTCTGCGAATGCCAGTGAACTTTGGGAGAGCAGCAGGCTTTAATTTAATGGCTGGTGCAGCTGGGAAGATCATTGAAGTACTTAATCTGTTGATTCCTTCTTTGGTTTGTACTTCTGCTCTTCTTAATACCAGTCTTGGTAAAATAATGTAGTTTCAAGACCTCTGACTCCGGAACTGATGTTGCTCTGCACGTGGAGCCCAGCACTTCCAATGTTTATGCACCATTGTTGAGGTCTTCACCAATTTTTGCAGATGTTCTATCATGAATTCATATGCATCTGTGTTTTTTCTTGGGTCCACAGTAACCACATGGTCTGCATGTGACTCTGCAGTTGTGACTGCCTGTGTCAGTTCATATTCTCCAAAATTTTCCCAGTGTCTTTTGTATTAGATCTTTTAGTTCTTCCATCTTTTTCTCACACTCTGTGGTGGTTTTATCCAAGTCAGCTTTTTGCTGTTCACTTAACACATCGGAGTCTGCATTTTCAGCAGTATATTGTTCTTCAACATCATCATTGGCTTCAAGGACTTTACTAGCTTCTGCTGTGAGCTTTACAAAGCTGTCCCTGAGCTCCTCCTCAGACATCATTGTGTGCATTCGTAACACGTTATTGGCCAAACGAGAAAATTGACGCTTCACTGTTGTTCTTGTGGTCTTCAACTTCTCCAGCATTACTGAATCAGCCATTTTGATTTTAGCAGTAGGGCAAAAGAACAACCTTGATTTAATCTTCCAAGGCCACGTTTGGGCTTGCTGACCAACTCTTAATTTTACTCCAGTCTTTAGACTACAGTTTTTCAGTGTCCCAGTCTTTAGACTACGGTTTTTCAGTGTCAAGTTCTTTTGGGTTTTTTGTTTGTGCAATTCCCCACTTGAAAGGGATAGCCTCTACATTGAAGTTTTCAACTGGATTTCACTCATTGAGTAGCCTTAGATTTAGTTGATCCACATTTATTGACGTTTTGTGGGTACTTGTAGGCAGTTAGTCGGGCAGTTAGTAGGCAGTTAGTAGGCAGTTAGTAGGCAGTTAGCTGAAAAACCGGCTGTCCTTCACAGGTTGTAGCAAGTACACCTCACTGCAGCCTGCAGACGGACCACTGTCAGTCCCGGAAGTGATGCTATTGCATTTAAAAAACCTTAGGGGACGCTATTTTCATGATCACTGAAGCGCAAGTTGAGAGGTGAAGGCCACACGATCCACAGTAGAAAACGCACGTCAGCAAAAGGTATTTTTACCTTCTTAAAACTTTTTTCCACATAGTAAATCAAAAAAACACTTTTCTAGATGAGGTTGAACATATAATTAACAGCTGTAAACAATTGAAATTCGTATTCTTAACAGTTTTATAGTGGGTTTTTTATCATTAAATGTTAATCTTTTTTTTTTATATACGTTTTTGATTTGTACACCAACATTTCTGGAAAGTCTTCTTTTTTTTTTCAAATAAACTACAAGCTGCCATCATAGGTGGGTGTAGTACCCTCTACTTCAATATATTTTTAGTATATAAGTCAACAAACTAATGTTAGAAGAAACCTAACATAAACAACATTTATCTGCGTGTCATGTTTATTTATGGGTTAAAATAGGTTCTTCATTCAGTAAAGTTACTCGCATTAGGTTGCATATCAACAAAATCTACTAAAAAAAGTATTAACATATGGCAAAATAGTATATATATATATATATATATATATATATATATATATATATATATATATATATATATATATATATATATATATATATATATATATATATATGTCAAAAGTTACAGAGTAAATGGGGAAATCTAATTAATTAGTTACATTTGTCTTTAAAATATTAATTTCCATTAAAAAAATTGTAATAGCACCACTAGCGCCTTTAAAATATTAACTTCCATTAATTTTTTTTAGAATAGCGCCACTAGTGCCTTTAAAATATTAATTTCCATTCATTTTGTTGTTGTTGTTGCGTGTTTTAATAGCGCCACTAGTGCCCCCTTAATAGCGCCACTAGCGCCCCCTTCATTTCCGGATTGCAATAACCACTTCCGGGACTGACACCGGTCCGTGCTGCATTCTGCAACGAGGGGTTACTCGGTTGTAGTAGACTTTGTTTGCACAGTTTTGCTTTCAGGTGTGTGTAATGATAAGAGCTTTAAATAAGTGTCTGTTTTGAGCATGAGAGCAGGCGCACTGTAACTAGTTGGCCTGGAGAGGGCGCCCTGGTTCTTTGTTGTAAAAAGGGCACATGTTGACTGTATAACACAGTTGCATCAGTTCTTAACTTGCATAAAGCTGCCTGCTTCAAGTAACACTCCGGTGTGGTTATTAAAGAACTCACTACACAAACATGACATGGTGTCAGAAGATGGACTTGAAGAGGAGCAACCGTTTGTAAAGTCGGACGCAGAGTAAGCCACGTTTTGGAGTTGCTAACGCTACCGGATGCTAATGCTAACGGAGCTAGCCACCTAGCTGGTCGAGAAGCAGAAAAAGAAGTGAGCATACTCAGCGTGTGAATAAGAACTGAACATGGAAGGACTACACCCACCATCTAGTTTGCAACTGACAGGTAATGTGGCAGAGAACTGGAGAAGATTCAGACAACGTTTTGAGCTGTACTTGACTGCAATAGGTGCAGATGAAAAGAACGAGAAAAAGAATGCTTCAGTGTTTTTGCACGTGATCGGCGACGATGCACTAGAGGTTTACAATAACTTCACCTTTGACGAAGAAGCTGATAAGATGAAGCTCAAGATAATAATTAAAAAGTTTGAAGAGTATTGCATACCCAGAAGAAATGTGACATTTGAGAGACACAGGTTTTTCACATGCGTGCAGAAACCTGGTGAAACTATTGATCGGTATGTAACTGAGTTAACCAACAGAAGCAAGACGTGCGAGTTTGGCGGACTGGCAGACTCATTGATCAAAGACAGGCTGGTGTGTGGAATCCCAGACAATGGTCTGAGGGAGAGACTGTTGAGAGAGCAGGATCTCAATCTGGAAAAAGCAATAGCTCTGTGTAGAGCAGCAGAGACAGTGAAAACTCAAGCTAAAGAACTGTTCAGCGAAGACAACACAGTCGATACAATAAGAAAGGAGACAAACAGGATGTCAAAAACAAAATGGACACCTACAAGAGGAAATATGAATCCGAAGCCATCAAACAGAGAGAGACAAGAGAATAAGTGTGACCGGTGTGATACACAGCATCCTCCAAGAAGATGTCCAGCGTTTGGGAAAATATGTAACAACTGCAACAAAAAGAACCATTATGCCAGATGCTGCAAAAGTCAGGACCAGCAAAGCAAAATTCATGCAGTGGATGAAAGTGACACTGAAGAGTTCTATGTAGATGTGGTGACAAACAACAATAATGATGAAGAGGATTGGATAATGACACTAAAGGTTAATGACTCATATGTTGCAATGAAACTTGACACAGGAGCCCAAACCAATGTAATATCTGAAATAGAACTGAAGAAAATTAGACCAAGACCTCAAATATATGAGACTAGAACGAAAGTGAAAGGATACTCAGGAGCAGCAATACCAGTGAAAGGTAAATGCATGGTTAAAGTGACACACAAAGAAAAGACTTACACACTTGCATTTGTGGTGGTGACACAAGATGTGCAAACCATACTAGGTTTATCTGCTTGTACAAGATTAAATCTAGTAAAGAGAGTGCTTGTTGTCGACACTGAAGGAAACACATGTTACGAAGAACTAATGAATGAATATGAAGATCTGTTTCAGGGCCTGGGATGCCTACAAGGTGAACACACGATCAGAACAGACGAAAATATTCCACCAGTCATTCACCCTTGTCGGAAAGTACCATTTGCTCTTCAGCAACCACTAAAAGAAGAGCTGGACAGAATGGAAAGGCTGCAAGTGATCAAGAAGATTGATGAACCAACAGAATGGGTGAGTTCACTGGTGATAGTGGTCAAAAAGAATGGAAAACCCAGAGTGTGTATGGATCCAAGAGACCTTAATCGGGCAATAAAGAGAGAACACTTCAAGCTACCGACAAGAGAAGAAATAATGTCACAATTTGCTAATGCCAAATACTTCAGCAAACTAGACGCATCCTCAGGATTTTGGCAACTCAAGTTAGATGAGGCAAGTTCAAAGCTGTGCACATTTAACAGTCCATTTGGCAGATTTAAATTTCTTCGGTTACCTTTTGGCATTGCCTCGGCGCCTGAAGTGTACCACAAAACAATCCATATGATTTATGAACACTTAGAAGGAGTGGACACTTCAATGGATGACATCATTGTATGGGGCAGCACAAAGGCAGAACATGATAAAAGGCTGAGAGATGTTCTGGAAGCAACCAGAAAAGCCAACCTCAAGTTGAATAAGGAAAAATGTCAACTAGGAGTTAAAGAATTAACATTTGTTGGAGATATCCTAAGCAGTGAGGGAGTGCGACCAGACCCCAAAAAAGTGTCAGCAATTGAAAATATGCAAAGACCACAGTGTAAGAAAGATGTACAGAGGTTCAATGGAATGATAAACTACATGGGTAAATTCATACCCAATTTGTCTGAACAAATGACACCGCTGAGACAGCTAACTGAAAAGAAAACGGAATGGGAATGGAATCATGAACATGAGAAATCCTGGAATGATCTGAAAAAGGCACTAACAAAAGAACCTGTCTTGAAGTTTTATGATCCAGCAAGAGCCATCAAAATATCTTCAGATGCATCACAAAATGGATTGGGAGCAGTGTTATTACAGAAATATGAAGACTGGCAACCAATTGCGTATGCATCACGCTCAATGACTGATGCAGAAACAAGATACGCACAGATTGAAAAAGAGCTGCTGAGCATAACGTATGCCTGTGAGAGATTTCACCAGTTCATTTCAGGACAAGAAGTCTGTGTGGAAACAGATCACAAACCTTTGATCACACTGTTCAGAAAGCCTCTCAATGACTGCCCTTTAAGGATTCAAAGAATGATGATTCGTTTGCAGCGCTACACACTAAACGTGATGTACACACCAGGCAAGTTAATGTACACGGCCGACACGTTGTCAAGAGCAGTTGACCCCAAAGAAGTAACAAGCTCTAAAATGCGTGATGACGTAGATTTATATGTCAACATGATCACAAGTGCGCCTACAGACTACATGCCACTACAGCAGAGGCTGTTATAACGACTCTTAAAGCAACATTCTCCAGACATGGTGTTCCAAATACAGTCTTCACGGACAATGGTCCACAATTTTCCAGTGAGAGTTTTCGGTGTTTTGCTGAGGACTGGAACTTTGTGCATGTGACATCAAGTCCTCACTACCCTCAGTCCAACGGGTTGGTGGAGAAATCTGTTCAGACAGTGAAAAAGCTAATGAAAAAGGCAAAAGACAGTAATGAAGATTTTCACCAGAGCCTTCTGATATATCGTGCTACACCACTAGAACATGGTATGTCCCCTGCACAACTCCTGATGGGGCGGCGTCTGAGATCAAACCTGCCGGTTAAAGAAAGCCTGCTGACTACAGAAGTGGATGTAAGGGTGAAGGAATTCAAGGAACGACAAAAAGCAAAGCAAAAGTACTACTATGACAGAGGAACACGCAATCTACCAGAACTTCAGAACGGTGACCATGTGCGACTGAAAGACAACACCAGTACCTGGGCAAGAAAAGCTACAGTTCTAGCTGAAGTCCAGCCAAGGTCATACAACGTCCAAACGGAAGATGGTGCAGTGTTGAGGAGGAACCGTCGTGACATTCTGAAAGAACCTATCACAGTTATGCAGCAGAATGATGTTGGCGGCACAGACGCACACACAACTGAGACACCAACTCAGGTACAAGAGAATCACATAAGAAGATCTTCCAGAAATGTGAAACCGCCAGAGAGACTTATTGAACAGATTTAAGATCATTATGAACAATGCATTTTTAGTTACTGTATGTTTCAATGTTCAACTTCTGGAAAGTAATGCTAGTTACCCTATTGTTTGTTTTGAGAAAGTTTTGTTTTGTTTGTTTTGAAAAAGGGGAGATGTAATGATAAGAGCTTTAAATAAGTGTCTGTTTTGAGCATGAGAGCAGGCGCACTGTAACTAGTTGGCCTGTAGAGGGCGCCCTGGTTCTTTGTTGTAAAAAGGGCACATGTTGACTGTATAACACAGTTGCATCAGTTCTTAACTTGCATAAAGCTGCCTGCTTCAAGTAACACTCCGGTGTGGTTATTAAAGAACTCACTACACAAACATGACAGTGTGCTACAAGCACTGCTTACCCTTCATGCTGCAGTCTCAGCCCAAACAAAAGTGACAGATCTGTCACTTCCAGAAATACCTGCATGATTTGATTGGTTCCACCTGGTCCTCCTAACTGAGCAGCAAAGAGGAGTGGCAGGGAGGAGCAGTTTGCCAGAACACAATGTCAGGATTGGGAAATAAACAATAACGGCTCAAATGTGAACACTGAACAGAAAAATTGAGTTTAAACCGGTTATTATTAATCAACAGGTGTGTTTCTCACACACACCCTTCCTCTACTACTTTCTATAATGAGAATTTAACATGATGTTCTGTGAAATAATGAAGAAACAACAGCAGCACACAGACCGTGCAGTGCAAACTTGACCAGTTTGACCCTAAATGAATCCAGTAAATGCATTAAAGCAGGTGGACTTCTGTTCCCACACCTCCACAGTCGGCCTGAAGCCATCTGTGAGCTAAAATTAGGCTTCTCATTATGAGAACTGCGTAAGGTCAGGTGTGTCACAGCCTTTCAAATCTTGCATCCTCCTTTTGAAGTCATGATAATGAGCAAGTTCATACCACATGGGATCAATCCATTTCTATTTTTTACATCAGGTGTAAACGCAAGAATGTACTCATGGAAAATTATGAGATTAAATAAAAAAGGTTATCTTGAACTATATCAAACAGTGCTGGCTTGAAAGAGTTTACTTCAGATTTCTAGAAATGTAAATCTGAAATGAGGGTATGCATTCATTCATTCATTCATTCATTCATTTAACCTTTATTTAGGCAGGTTAATCCCAATGACCCTCGAGGACTCATTTACAAGAGAGACCTGGTTTCAATAAAGAATGACGACAACAGCAACAGTAGATTTTCCTTGGACAATCAACAATAGACAATCAAGAGAGAAATACAGTTTTTTTAAACAAGTTAAACAAAGATGTCAAAGTACCAAAACAGACAGATTATAAGGCAGATGTAGAAAATCAAAAACAAGAACATGTCTGCATTGGTTTTTGCCAGGAGTCCAACAGATTCTTAAAGCCATTTAGAGAGGTCAAGGTCGAGAGCTTCAGATCTTTTTGTAAGATATTCCAGGAAGCAGGAGCAGAATAGGAGAAGGCCCTTTTGCCAAGTTCAGTCCTCACTGACGGAACACTGCAGGTAATCATGTCCTGAGAGCGCACGCTGTAGCTGCACTCACGCAGAGACATGTAGGAGGAGATGTATGAGGGCAGCAGACCAAGAAGTGATTTAAAGATGAAAATGTACCAGTGGAAGAGTCTGCGTGAGGTTAATGATGTCCAGTTAACCAGTGAATACAGGGTGCAGTGGTGGGTATGATAATCACAGCCAGTTATGAATCTTAGTGCACCATGATAGACAACATCCAACATCTGCAGGGTGCTTGTAGGAGCATTCATGTAGATAATGTCACCGTAATCAATGGAGGGAAGGAAAGTCACAGATACAAGGCGTTTCCTAGCATTCAGAGTTAGACATGATCTGCTTCTGAAAAAGAAACCCAGTTTAACTTTCAGTTTCTTTACTGGGTTTTTCACCTGGAGTCGACCAGGATACCCAAATACAGTACATAGGAATCAACAAACTCAATAGGGACACAATTTGAAGATAAAATCAGAGGAAGAACTGCTGAGACCGACTTCCTATTTGAAAAAAGCATCCCTTTGATTTTATCAGCATTTAAGACAAGTTTGAGCTGGAACAAATTTGACTGAATGATGTCAGAAATGGATTGCAAAAACTGGAAAGCCTTAGCAACTGTTTTAGCTCAACAGTAAACAACTGTGTCATCAGTATAGAAATGTAAGGATGCATCAGGGATGCTCTGACCTACATTACCTATGTTATAAATTCCCCAGTATTTATGCATTGTTTTTGTTCAGGCATATTGTTAGACAGCTAATACGTATTTTTTACATTAGACAGCTAATTCGTATTTTTACGTCAGACATCTTGTTAGACAGCTAAGGGGTCCTTGGGGATAAATAGAGCTGAGAAAGCCGTTGGTTTTTATAGCCGTTGGTGTTTTCTATCGTTGATGCCTGTCTGCGTTTGTGACAAAGGTGAGCTTAATGCACTGTTAATGAGCGCTAATTTCTTCTTTTCATATATAAATGGGGTGGCGATTTTGGCGCAAATATGAGACAGCCCAAGAAATGTTTATTTCATGTTTAAGGTTCTGTCTTATTGTAATATTAAGGGTAAGCTAAGCTATTTGTTAGCCTGTACTTATTTAGCCGTTTTCTTTATTTCAGATACCAGACAGACAGAAAAGGGACAGTTAATGCCAGTTACTATCAGTTGTGAAGAATAGACAGCTCACAAAGGGAAACTTCATGCTGTAAACGAACTGGAAAGTTAATTAAACTCCTAAAAATCAACATACAGTCCTAACTCTCCACAACATATGGTCCTTCGAGCCGGATTACTTCACTCATATCAGCAAAATGGACACATCAAGATTAACAGAACGGCCACGACAGCTACCAGCTCACCTCCAGGACTACCAAGTTAGCCTTCCTCAGTCGCTAATGTCTTATGCTGCCCCTCATCAGGATGACAACCTAAGTGCCAGTGCACAGCAGCTGCAGTCACTCAGCCTGCAGACCAAGTCTGCTATTCAGCATGGCCAGCTACTTTCACTCGGGCTCTCACGGTGTCATTTCCCAGCGGCGGCAGTCGATAAGGCAAGCCAGTACAACACAGTACTACAAGCTAATACCCAGCCTGGCTCACGAGTGGGGTGTGAAAGGACCCCATCTCCTGCCCTAAGTGAATGCAGCCTGCAAAGTTATCCCAGCACAGATGACTGCTCAAGTGAACATTCTCTAGCATCCCAACAAGCAACATCTTTTAAGTTGAGCCTTCGGCCAGACAGTACAACCTGGTCTCTTCCAGTTACATTAACATCTACATCACAGTTTGGAGCTGACACCAGGCAACCACTCTCCACTACAATGAGCATGTTACAACCCACAATATCTACGTTATACCAACCAGTCTATCAAATAATGAATCCCGTGACTACAGCTGTAAATGCTCAACATAGAGGCCCAGTTATACCGATGCCAATCCAATACCAGCCCAATTATACAGGTCCAGCCCATACAGAATACCAGCCACATCCAGCTGTGTCAACACCAGCACGTCAACCCCTGGCTCCAGCAACACCACGTCATGTGCTGCAACCCACATCACTATCAAACAATATTATGTTTCAGTGCCAGAACCTCTACACTCCTATGGCAGTGCCACAGCCTGTGTATCAGCCCACACCAGGTAACACCACACCGCCTGTGTATCAGCCCACGCAAGGTAATGATGTACAGCCTGTGTATCAAACTGCACAGCAGGTGTATCAGCCCACGCAAGTTAACACTGCACAGCCTGTGTATCAGCATACACAAGTCATCAATGCACCGCCTGTACACCAGCCCCCACCGATTAGTACTACGCAACCCATCTTGCAGCCGCCAGGTTATCAGCCAGGTCCATCTCCACAACCTGTTCTCCAGCTTCAGCCTCCTGCAGTACAGACGGTTTACCAG
>JBBPBX010014342.1:0-34511 GCA_038048925.1 Garcialebias charrua
GTGACATCACACGCAGTAACATCCAAACTGTAGTACTTTGCAAAAGTGTTTAAAGAGCTCCAGTTCGCAGTAGCACAAATGTTTGCAACTGACATGCCCTTGAACAATGACCAGGAAGTGGCCAAGCCCCTGGTTGAGTGAGCATGGACTCCAGGGGGCACTTGTTGACCTTTGCTACCGTATGCCCTTTTAATGGCCTCCGTCACCCAATGTGAGAGGCGCTGTCTTGATAGGGCCTTTCCTGTAGCAAGTGCGGCAGAGCAGACGAACAGTTGGTTTGTTTTCCTCCATTCGGCTGTTCTCTGCATGTAGGTGCATAACACCCTCACTGGGCAGAGAGCAGAGGTGTCAAGTAACTAAGTATAAATACTTCGTTACTTTACTTAAGTACAAATTTTAGTTATCTATACTTTAGTAAAGTAATTATTTTTCAGCCTACTTTATACTTCTACTTCTTACATTTTCATGCAATTACTGGTACTTTCTACTCCTTACTTTTTAAAAATAGCCTCGTTACTTTTCTTTCATTTTGCCGTTTTTTGTTGTTGTTGTTTTTTTTCATTCAGCTAGTCCTGTTAAAAAAAATTGTCCAGAGAAATTGCGCCATCCGGATAGAGTGAAATCGATTGTGGTTGGATGAGAAGTTTAAACTTATAGCATTCCGACACCTTATTGGTTTGTATGCGATCCATGACACATCACGTCACGCGCCAGAGCAGGTCTGTGGTCGCAGCAGAGTAGCTTGAAAATGTCCGTGGCAGAGACTGAAGAGAACTCGAAGGAAATGTCACAATCAAGCACCAGCGAGGAGGTTGGTAGCCAAGAAGACCAGCCGATCCATGTACATCCCTGGCCGTACTTCGAAGATTTTTTGAAATGGTTGGATACAAAAACAACTCTTTTCGTATGCGCTGCAAGCTTTGCGCACCCAAGTACAATGAGCTAATGGCTTTCAAAAACTCTCCATCTAATCTGAAAAAACATATTGAGGTAAGCTGAAAGTTTTTTTTTTAATCAGTTGATTACTGACTTCTAGTGACCTAGTACCATACTAATGTTGTATAATGTTTTCTATGGTTAGGAGGTACTAGCCATGGAACTAGCTACATGCTCTGGGTTTGCTTGCTAACATTGTTTCTCTTTTTTATTCAGATTTAAAACATATTTTCTTTCTGTCAGAGTTTTCACTGAACTTAACAAAGTTTTACTTCATAGACTACGTTCACACTGCAGGCAAATGCGATTTTTTTTCTTTGCACCATGCAACCCATATCAGATATTTCCTGATAGTTTGAACACGACAAATACGATTTTTCCAAGTCCAATCCAGGCCTTTTAAGCATGTGTTACTGAATCAGAAACATATCTGATGTTTTTCAAAGCGACTGCGGTCTAACGCTCTTGTCGCATTTCAGCCGACTTTTTCAATCAGTGAGTTGGGGGAGTGGGTGGAACAATGCAATTGATCTTGTACCTCCACACATAACAGAACCGATGTCCAGTTTCTTCACTTTCGTTCAGTTAATCTTCATTGTATGGCGATGTGATAAAAAATGATTTTTGTGGGGGAGGTGGGGTTGTATACAACAGTATGTGTGGTGCAGCCTAAGCATTTGTCTTTGTTTATGCTTTTTCTTATGCTACTTTTACTTTTATACTTTTAAGTAATTTTGAAACCAGTACTTTTTTACTTTTACTTGAGTAAAAAGCTAGAGTTGATACTTCTACTTCTACAGAAGTATTTTTAAATCCCAGTATCTATACTTCTACTTGAGTAATGAATGTGAATACTTTTGACACCACTGGCAGAGAGCCTGTAGCCTTTCCTGTTCCTGAGTGAGGACAGGAGCAGGTGGAAAGGAGGAGAGATCAAAGTCTAGACTCCTATGGTTCAGAGTCAAGACCTTGGGAGTGTATGCGGGATTAGGCCTTAGTGTGACCTTTGACCCGTCAGGGGCGAATCTGGTACACATTGGATGTACAGACAATGCATGGAGGTCACCCACGCGTTTCGCCGAGCAAAGAGCCAGGAGAAGAGCAGTTTTATAAGATAGAAGATCTATCTTAATCTCGCTCAGAGGCTCAAATGGCGGGTCGCAAAGAGCCCCCAAGACCAGGCCAAGATCCCAACCAGGGGTCAAGGTCCTGCTGGGTGGCTTGGTTCAAAGCACACCTTTCATATATCTCATTATGATTGGATGTGCTCCAGGAGTCCTGTGTCCCCAGCCCTCGTGACAGGCAGAGATAGCTGCAAGGAACACTTTAATTGTTGAATAAGAATGACCCTTTTCCAGTAAATCCTGGAGGAAAGTTAGTTGTTGAGCCAGGTCGCAAGCATAAGAAATTATATTTCTTTCTGCACACCAGGCTTCGAAGGTGCGCCACTTTTGCGCGTATAGAGACTGTGTTGACCCGGCACGGGCATTTTGTATGGTTTTCACCACATTCTTAGGCAGGCCCGAAGCCATCAGCCTGTCCTTTTCAGCTAACAGGCTGGAACTAATCCCAGATCCTGGTCTAAACAGCTGGGCTGTGACTTCCTGTGTGAGTCTTTGAGGGTCAACCAGGTTGGGGAGTGGGCCTCCACATTGATGTGTTAACAGACTGCCCTGATCGAGTCTCCTCGAAGACAGATGGAGTCTATTAAATTTATTAGACTGAGTCGGGACAGAAAAGCTACTGTTTCCCTCCAAAATAAGATTCATTGGATTGAGGGGTTGCTGCTTCTGTAAACGAGCAGATCTCCTGATTCCAATTGTTGTCCCCCCAGGTGGGATACTGTGTGGGGACAAGTTTGATGCAGCTTTGTGAGGAAAATCACGTGCTGCTCTTTTACCGCTCGAGCGTTGCGTGTCCTTCATGAATAATAAAGGAGCAGCAGCAATGTGTGAACGTAGGGATGGTCCTTTATGACCGGCAGACTCAAGATAATTTGTTGATAAGGAGCCCAGTTTCCTTTCAAAATCAGGAGGAAAATTCTGGTTCAACTCCGATCCTTTTACACACACAGTAACGTGATCACAGCCACTGCTTTGAGGGTGTGAAAATTGTGTCTGCCTTGGGGCATCCGACGTGCTCTCCTGTGGTGCGAACCTGTCACGTGTTCGTCTGGTTAGTTTCTTTTGCCGGCTCCTTGCTCATAATGGAGCGGGGGCTGGGACACGTGCCCTTTCCCACCTGTCTCTGCGAAAGGTATAGGGTCTGTTCACAGATGCCTCTGGGTCTGTCTTCTGGAGACAGGTCCTGAGGCACCCTGCTGGGGCTTATTGAAAAGGCTGGTACCCCATCAGCCGTGAGGGAGGGGGATGTGCCCCCCCCCTTTATGATGGCTGACAGGCCAGAGAGGCTCGTACTGTTGACATTATTTGGTGTGTTTTTTTTAATCATCAATAAAACAGGGATGTGCTGTTTTATGAGTTTTATTCATGCTTACGTGTAACGACATACATGATTTGATGTCACTCACAGCAGGGAGAACATGGTTTGTGCATGCAACAGAGTTATCAGCCATTTGTACTTTGCTACAAATAAAGTCTGAACAATGAGCGAACACCCCCGTTACCGCGTGGGCGGGAGGTCGTCTAAAATGCAAACGTGGGCCTGGTTCATCAGGCACGTTTTTGACGAGTGTCCCGGCTCGCCGAGGAGGCCCTATGCCTGCTCGCTTGGCGTGGGACAAACCTATTTTTGCTCCATGCGTGCTCGGAGCGAGGTTGGCTCGGCGGGGGTCTCTGCCGAGGTTCTTCCTCGTATGCTGTCCGCTTCTGCGGTGGCGCACGCGTCGTCGAGCGGTGCCGCGGCTGTGCAGGTCTGCCTCCAGCAGGCTCTCTGGGGGGGCGAAACTCAGACGAGGAATGCCCACCCTGAGGGCTTCAGCCTGCCTGCGCCTTTGGTCCAGCTTGGTTTGGATTCGCTCCAAAGTCTGGCCAAAAAGTCCCTCCGCTTCTATCGAGTGGTGGAGAAAAGGCACCTTTTGTCCCTCCGGTAAATCCGTCAACGTCATCCACAGGTGGCGGATCGCGATGACCACTTCTGCCATACCTCTGCCCTGAGCCACAGCAGCTGACCCCATCATGCGGAGAACAAAGTCTGTTGCTCTGCGGGCTTCGTCCAGTAATTCGGCAGCAGCTTGCTTATCCGAGGTTTCCTGCAGTTGTTGGAGTTTTTCTGCGAGGTAAGCCTGCATCATTGCGGACGCGTTCATGGCGCGCGCCGCAAGTCCTTGAGCTCTGTAGCACTTCTCGAGAAGCGACGCTGAGGCTCTGCAAGCTTGCTGGGGAGAGTCGGTTTTGTTCCTGATGACTTGGGAGCTATGTGGGATGCCAGCGTGTCCTCAATCTGAGGCGCGTTAGCTAATCCCACCTGATCCATGCCTTCCACGTTGAGGAATTGTGAGAGAGGAAGGAGCATGGGCACTCGTGGCTGAGGCCAGGTGCGGGTTAGTTCCGTGAGGAAGTCTGGGAACACGGGCATCCTTTGCCTCATTGTAACCTGCTGTTTTGAATAAAAATAGTTCCCCGCTAGCCTCGTGACCTGTTGGCGAGGCGGGGGTTCCGGCCAGGGGATGTTCAGCGCGTCCGTTGCTCTGTGGCACAGGTCGAACAGGGCCGGGATGGAGAAGTCCGTTTCAGGGAGCATAGGTACCAGGGTCCTGGAGAGGTCCTCTCCCGGATCCTCGATTTCGAGTTCTGGTTCCTCCGCTGAAAATTTGCCCGAGGCTGAGATGGAGATCTCGTCTTCATTCATCATGCCTCTGGTGTCGAACTCGACTGTTAGGTCCACCATGGGAGCAAGCGGGTCAGGGCTGTCGCCCCATTCGACGCGCGTGCTGTCGTGTAGAGCCATGTGTTCGAGCTCTGGGGTCGGAGTGAGGGTCTCCGTGGTGTCTGGGTCCTGTGGACCAGCTGAGCTTCCCATGGCCTTAGCCACGAGGTCCACCCGATGCCGCAGCACCGCATCCAGCATCTGGCTGCAGTGTGGGCAAGAATCGGGCGCGTCCAGAGCTTGTCTTGCATGAAATATACCCAGGCAGACTGGACAGGCCTCATGGGTGTCCGTTGCTGCGAGGGAAAATCCACAGCCGCTGGGACAGACGCGCGAGGTTGGGCTCGCCGTCCCGCTGGTTTTCCTTTGAAGTTTTGTCTTTCGCTTTCCCTTCTCCGGAGGCATGTCCGAGATAAGGCGAGCGAGACCTTCCAGAATCCTTTTTCTTCGTTGTTCAAGTGTCTCCTCCGTCGTGTCGCTTTCGCTGGCTAGCCGGCTAGGTATGTTAGCCGGGGTAGCGGTTGTGGCGTAGTTATAACGCCGTTGAGCGAAGCAACCTGTAGAGAGAGGAGAGAAAAAAACTTTGAGGTTATAGAAATGTGCTGGACTAGCTTTCGCTAGTCCAGCAGTACGCAGGGAAAAATTCTCTGTGCGCTCTGTGCAGGGAGCGAGCTCACCTCAAGTTGAGCGATGGAGCAGCAGAGAAGTCCCGCGAAGAGAGGTAGTTCAGGTTTTGCGAGGTGAAGGGCAAAAAGAGACAGTTGGAGGGGCGTCAGTCGCCTAAGTACCTAAAGGGCGGTACCTCTGGCGCGGGGTGACACCCCCTGCCATAAAAGGCGTGAATGTATTCCTTCAGGTAATCGCGCGGGGGCGCAATTCCCATAGCAAGTATGTTGCACCGAGAGACCGAACTGAAAGGGAACTATCATTAGTATTTTGTAAGAAAACTTTTCTCAAACCTTAGATTCACCAAAATATTGAATAAATTTGGAATACATGATGATAGTCTTAAACAGGCCAGTAAAATCTATGATTTTTTATGCACGAGTCAGATCCTCAACACCAGCTGTCAATCAGTCCGGTAGAGATGTCAACAACTGACCAATCAGCAATCTCAATTTGTCCCAAAGTGAAAAAGACACTTTGCGGTCCGTGGGATTTTGTGAAAATTCATCAGAAAAAAATGGTTAAATGTTGTCAGTGGAGAACAAGTAGTTCAGACAGCATTAGCCTGTGTTTAGAAGGCCCTAATACAGTTTATTCAATTTCTCCAAAACCTAAACAGAGCCTGGAAATTTTTTAAATTTTGATAAAGCCTTTGGCTGACCTCATGAGCAGCAGAATACATCAATGATAAAAAGGAGAGGTGGTATTCTCCAGGAAATTATCTGGTTTAGAGCGGCAGACTGAAGTTGTATTCCCATTAAATATTACATATTCAGTTTAGGGTTTGTTTATTTGCTGTATTTCTTCTGACAATACACAAAGCAGTAAAACGAGAAAGTGTAGGTAAATGCTCGAACGCAAAGTTCCATCTGTGTCGGGAGAGAAAACTCAAATACACAGCATTTTTACAGCGGTGCGTTCACAAGCATCGGAACAGCTATGTTGCATTTAAGAGCATAAGAATTATGAAACAAGTGTAGCCCACATATACACCAGGTAAGGCCCCCCGAGCTCGTTAAAACCCTTAAACTTATTTGTTCTTAAAAAAATATCAGCAACACAGGAGTAAAGTTTTGAGCTTTAAGAACTTATATTAAATTCAAACAAAAACCAAAAACAGTCACAGTAATTCTGAATCTTTTCAGTCCATAATAAAGTCTTTCAGTTTCTGATTACCGTATTTTCCACCTGATAACTCGCACCTTTCTATATGTCGCTTTATCCAATTATTGGCAATAAATTGGAAAAATCCATAAATGTGTCACACCTTTATTTAAGTCACATCTATTATGCATCACCGCTACGCGACGCGTCAGCGCGTCATTTGCCCTGCTGAAAATGGCGGCCACAGAAGCATGCACGGAAAGACTTTTAACAAGATTAACACGGTAAAAACAATTATTTGTCTGCTGAAAATTATAGCAAACAGCCTGGTTAAAACCAGACCCTTGTCCTTCACTTCGCTTTGTACTAGGGTCTGGGACTTCTCCCATAGACAAGGATTTCTCCGGTAGATTTTTGACCGGACCAATCAGAGAACAGAAGGCGGAGTTTTGTTAGTTTAGCCTGGCGAGGTCCAGGCTATTCAGATAAATAGCTCAGAAACCACTCGGTGGATATTTTTTCTGCTACCAGTGTGTAATTATATGGCTCTAATTTACTGACTGTTGGCCTGGATGAAACATTTGAGATAAAATTCGATTTTTTATAATTTATTTTCGTAGCGCACCCGAGGCTGTTTGGAAAATGTCAAACCGAAACAATTTAAATCCAGCAGATTTGACCATTTCGTGAATTGATTTAGGAACTGTTAAGCTCAGGAACACTTCTGATATAACGTCAGCTAAGAAATATATTTTTTCTCAGCAAAGAAATAATAGTTTTTTACCTTGTTTTCTTGAAAATTCCTTCGTGGCGGCAGCCATTTTAACTGACGACGTCAGTCGACGTCGTTCAAAACTCCGCCTTCTGTTCTCTGATTGGTCCGGTCAAAAATCTACCGGAGAAATCGTTGTCTATGGGAGAAGTCCCAGACCCTAGTATGAAGCGAAGTGAAGGACAAGGGTTTTTACCAGGCTAGCAAACATGTGTCTTAGCTTAACTTTTCCTTAATAAATTCACGTAAAGGTCAAATCTGCTGGATTTAAATTGTTTCGCTTTGAAAATAAATTATAAATAAATCGAATTTTGGCTTAAACAACTCCAACATTCATTCATTCATTCATTCAACCTTTATTTAGTCAGGTAAATCTTTTGAACCTCATGGGCTCATTTACGAAAGCGACCTGCTAAAACTAAAGAACAATGAACAGCAGTGATAGAATTTCATTAAACAATAAACAAACAAACAATAAACAATAGAAAACAAAAAGAGAGAAAAAAACAAAAGATTTTTTTTTTTTTTTAACAAAGTATCAAAAAACTAGCAAAACATTATAAGGTAGACGTATAAAATCAAAGACAGGAACAAATCTGCATTGGTTTTTGCCAGGATTCCAACAGATTCTGAAAACCATTTAGAGAAGTCAAGGTCGAGAGCTTCAGATCTTTTTGTAAGATATTCCATGAAGCAGGAGCAGAATAGGAGAAGGCCCTTTTTCCAAGTTCAGTCCTCACTGACGGAACACTGCAGGTAATCATGTCCTGAGAGCGCACACTGTAGCTGCACTCACGCAAAGACATGTAGGAGGAGATGTATGAGGGCAGCAGACCAAGAAGTGATTTAAAGATGAAGATGTACCAGTGGAAGAGTCTGCGTGAGGTTAATGATGTCCAGTTAACCAGTGAATACAGGGTGCAGTGGTGGGTACGATAATCACAACCAGTTATGAATCTTAGTGCACCATGATAGACCACATCCAACATCCGCAGGGTGCTTGTAGGAGCATTCATGTAGAGAATGTCACCGTAATCAATGGAGGGAAGGAAAGTCACAGATACAAGGCGTTTCCTAACATTCAGTGTTAGACATGATCTGTTTCTGAAAAAGAAACCCAGTTTAACTTTCAATTTCTTCACTAGGTTTTCCACGTGGAGTTTAAAAGAGAGATGTGAATCGATCAGGATACCCAGATATTTATAGGAATCAACAAACTCAATAGGGACACCATTTGAAGATAAAATCAGAGGAGGATCTGCTGGAACCGCCTTCCTATTTGAAAAAAACATCCCTTTTGTTTTATCAGCATTTAGGACAAGTTTGAGACGGAACAAATCTGACTGGATGATGTCAAAAGCGGATTGTAGTAACTGGAAAGCCTTAGCTACTGTTTTAGCTCGGCAATAAACAACTGTATCATCAGCATAGAAATGTAAGGATGCATCAGGGATGCAGNCTGAATTTTGACACAGAAAGAAGAGGCATATTTTGATCCATACACCATAAAATTACAGAAGTTCGGTATTCAGCCCTGCGTCCCCCTTGGCGATCAGATCTTTGACCGTTGTGTTAACAAACTCCTCCGCTCCTGCTGTATCAGCGGACGCAGCCTCTCCATGCAGAGAAACACTTTTTAACCCAAATCGTTTTTGAAATTTGTCCAACCATCCCTTGCTGGCACTAAATGCAATGCAGTTTCTTGCAGTTAAATAACTGGAAGAAGTATCATTATGTTGAACTCATTAAACATTAGTCCCATACCGGGAGTCGAACCCGGGCCGCCTGGATGAAAACCAGGAATCCTAACCACTAGACCATACGGGATTTTTTTGATTTTTATGTTTTTTGGTGTCCGTCGCTGCGAGGGAAAATCCACAGCCGCTGGGACAGACGCGCGAGGTTGGGCTCGCCGTCCCGCTGGTTTTCCTTTGAAGTTTTGTCTTTCGCTTTCCCTTCTCCGGAGGCATGTCCGAGATAAGGCGAGCGAGACCTTCCAGAATCCTTTTTCTTCGTTGTTCAAGTGTCTCCTCCGTCGTGTCGCTTTCGCTGGCTAGCCCGCTAGGTATGTTAGCCGGGGTAGCGGTTGTGGCGTAGTTATAACGCCGTTGAGCGAAGCAACCTGTAGAGAGAGGAGAGAAAAAAACTTTGAGGTTATAGAAATGTGCTGGACTAGCTTTCGCTAGTCCAGCAGTACGCAGGGAAAAATTCTCTGTGCGCTCTGTGCAGGGAGCGAGCTCACCTCAAGTTGAGCGATGGAGCAGCAGAGAAGTCCCGCGAAGAGAGGTAGTTCAGGTTTTGCGAGGTGAAGGGCAAAAAGAGACAGTTGGAGGGGCGTCAGTCGCCTAAGTACCTAAAGGGCGGTACCTCTGGCGCGGGGTGACACCCCCTGCCATAAAAGGCGTGAATGTATTCCTTCAGGTAATCGCGCGGGGGCGCAATTCCCATAGCAAGTATGTTGCACCGAGAGACCGAACTGAAAGGGAACTATCATTAGTATTTTGTAAGAAAACTTTTCTCAAACCTTAGATTCACCAAAATATTGAATAAATTTGGAATACATGATGATAGTCTTAAACAGGCCAGTAAAATCTATGATTTTTTATGCACGAGTCAGATCCTCAACACCAGCTGTCAATCAGTCCGGTAGAGATGTCAACAACTGACCAATCAGCAATCTCAATTTGTCCCAAAGTGAAAAAGACACTTTGCGGTCCGTGGGATTTTGTGAAAATTCATCAGAAAAAAATGGTTAAATGTTGTCAGTGGAGAACAAGTAGTTCAGACAGCATTAGCCTGTGTTTAGAAGGCCCTAATACAGTTTATTCAATTTCTCCAAAACCTAAACAGAGCCTGGAAATTTTTTAAATTTTGATAAAGCCTTTGGCTGACCTCATGAGCAGCAGAATACATCAATGATAAAAAGGAGAGGTGGTATTCTCCAGGAAATTATCTGGTTTAGAGCGGCAGACTGAAGTTGTATTCCCATTAAATATTACATATTCAGTTTAGGGTTTGTTTATTTGCTGTATTTCTTCTGACAATACACAAAGCAGTAAAACGAGAAAGTGTAGGTAAATGCTCGAACGCAAAGTTCCATCTGTGTCGGGAGAGAAAACTCAAATACACAGCATTTTTACAGCGGTGCGTTCACAAGCATCGGAACAGCTATGTTGCATTTAAGAGCATAAGAATTATGAAACAAGTGTAGCCCACATATACACCAGGTAAGGCCCCCCGAGCTCGTTAAAACCCTTAAACTTATTTGTTCTTAAAAAAATATCAGCAACACAGGAGTAAAGTTTTGAGCTTTAAGAACTTATATTAAATTCAAACAAAAACCAAAAACAGTCACAGTAATTCTGAATCTTTTCAGTCCATAATAAAGTCTTTCAGTTTCTGATTACCGTATTTTCCACCTGATAACTCGCACCTTTCTATATGTCGCTTTATCCAATTATTGGCAATAAATTGGAAAAATCCATAAATGTGTCACACCTTTATTTAAGTCACATCTATTATGCATCACCGCTACGCGACGCGTCAGCGCGTCATTTGCCCTGCTGAAAATGGCGGCCACAGAAGCATGCACGGAAAGACTTTTAACAAGATTAACACGGTAAAAACAATTATTTGTCTGCTGAAAATTATAGCAAACAGCCTGGTTAAAACCAGACCCTTGTCCTTCACTTCGCTTTGTACTAGGGTCTGGGACTTCTCCCATAGACAAGGATTTCTCCGGTAGATTTTTGACCGGACCAATCAGAGAACAGAAGGCGGAGTTTTGTTAGTTTAGCCTGGCGAGGTCCAGGCTATTCAGATAAATAGCTCAGAAACCACTCGGTGGATATTTTTTCTGCTACCAGTGTGTAATTATATGGCTCTAATTTACTGACTGTTGGCCTGGATGAAACATTTGAGATAAAATTCGATTTTTTATAATTTATTTTCGTAGCGCACCCGAGGCTGTTTGGAAAATGTCAAACCGAAACAATTTAAATCCAGCAGATTTGACCATTTCGTGAATTGATTTAGGAACTGTTAAGCTCAGGAACACTTCTGATATAACGTCAGCTAAGAAATATATTTTTTCTCAGCAAAGAAATAATAGTTTTTTACCTTGTTTTCTTGAAAATTCCTTCGTGGCGGCAGCCATTTTAACTGACGACGTCAGTCGACGTCGTTCAAAACTCCGCCTTCTGTTCTCTGATTGGTCCGGTCAAAAATCTACCGGAGAAATCGTTGTCTATGGGAGAAGTCCCAGACCCTAGTATGAAGCGAAGTGAAGGACAAGGGTTTTTACCAGGCTAGCAAACATGTGTCTTAGCTTAACTTTTCCTTAATAAATTCACGTAAAGGTCAAATCTGCTGGATTTAAATTGTTTCGCTTTGAAAATAAATTATAAATAAATCGAATTTTGGCTTAAACAACTCCAACATTCATTCATTCATTCATTCAACCTTTATTTAGTCAGGTAAATCTTTTGAACCTCATGGGCTCATTTACGAAAGCGACCTGCTAAAACTAAAGAACAATGAACAGCAGTGATAGAATTTCATTAAACAATAAACAAACAAACAATAAACAATAGAAAACAAAAAGAGAGAAAAAAACAAAAGATTTTTTTTTTCTTTTTTTAACAAAGTATCAAAAAACTAGCAAAACATTATAAGGTAGACGTATAAAATCAAAGACAGGAACAAATCTGCATTGGTTTTTGCCAGGATTCCAACAGATTCTGAAAACCATTTAGAGAAGTCAAGGTCGAGAGCTTCAGATCTTTTTGTAAGATATTCCATGAAGCAGGAGCAGAATAGGAGAAGGCCCTTTTTCCAAGTTCAGTCCTCACTGACGGAACACTGCAGGTAATCATGTCCTGAGAGCGCACACTGTAGCTGCACTCACGCAAAGACATGTAGGAGGAGATGTATGAGGGCAGCAGACCAAGAAGTGATTTAAAGATGAAAATGTACCAGTGGAAGAGTCTGCGTGAGGTTAATGATGTCCAGTTAACCAGTGAATACAGGGTGCAGTGGTGGGTACGATAATCACAACCAGTTATGAATCTTAGTGCACCATGATAGACCACATCCAACATCCGCAGGGTGCTTGTAGGAGCATTCATGTAGAGAATGTCACCGTAATCAATGGAGGGAAGGAAAGTCACAGATACAAGGCGTTTCCTAACATTCAGTGTTAGACATGATCTGTTTCTGAAAAAGAAACCCAGTTTAACTTTCAATTTCTTCACTAGGTTTTCCACGTGGAGTTTAAAAGAGAGATGTGAATCGATCAGGATACCCAGATATTTATAGGAATCAACAAACTCAATAGGGACACCATTTGAAGATAAAATCAGAGGAGGATCTGCTGGAACCGCCTTCCTATTTGAAAAAAACATCCCTTTTGTTTTATCAGCATTTAGGACAAGTTTGAGACGGAACAAATCTGACTGGATGATGTCAAAAGCGGATTGTAGTAACTGGAAAGCCTTAGCTACTGTTTTAGCTCGGCAATAAACAACTGTATCATCAGCATAGAAATGTAAGGATGCATCAGGGATGCAGTGACCTACATTAGCTATGTAGATTGTAAAGAGAGTTGGTCCTAAAACTGAGCCTTGTGGTACACCATTTTTAACTGTTAAATAGCTGGAAGAAGTACCGTTATGTTGAACACATTGCCTCCGATTGGAAAGATAGTTAGAAAACCAACCGATGGTGTGATCAGAGAAACCGATTTCTGAGAGCTTATGACACAGGATGTTATGATCCACAGTGTCAAAAGCTTTAGACAGGTCTAAGAAAAGTGCAGCACAATAGTCCTTAGCATCCAATGCTTCAACAACATCATTCAGAACCTTCAGAGAAGCAGTTGTTGTGCTGTGTTTTTTCCTGAAACCAGATTGATGAAGAGGTAAGATGTTAAATGAGTCCAGATAATTTTTGATCTGAGAGTTTATCAGTTTTTCTTGAACCTTGGCTAAGATGCAGAGTTTAGAGATCGGTCGATAATTGTTCAGTGAGGTGGGGTCACCTCCCTTCAGCAAAGGAAGAACAAAGGCTGTTTTCCAAGCATCCGGAATGGTGTTTTGGCTTATGGATAGATTAAAGATGTGGGTCACAGGGACTGTGATGATATGAGCAGCCAGCCTTAAGAAATAAGGTGGAAGTTCATCTGGACCTGCAGATTTTTTAGGATCAAGATCATTTAACAGTTTATTTACCTCACTGACTGAGAATGGAGAAAAAGAGAAGGTGTGATTAACAGATGGTTGGCTTGTAGGAGGGATTTGATTTGTTGAAGTTTGATTATTAGATAAAGTGGCCGATTTTCCGTTTGTAACTGTATCAAATAAAGAACTAGAAGCAACAAAATGTTTATCACCGCTACGCGACGCGTCAGCGCGTCATTTGCCCTGCTGAAAATGGCGGCCACAGAAGCATGCACGGAAGGACTTTTAACAAGATTAACACGGTAAAAACAATTATTTGTCTGCTGAAAATTATAGCAAACAGCCTGGTTAAAACCAGACCCTTGTCCTTCACTTCGCTTTGTACTAGGGTCTGGGACTTCTCCCATAGAACCCAACAGCTAACAGTTTGTAAATGACCACCAAATAATTACTTTCTGTAAGTTTAAAGAAAATCTGTCCTGTAGTTCATGAGTTATTTAGATAAATAGTAACCAGTTTTTGCTAACAAACACTGAGCTAACAGTAGTTACCTCCAGAGCAGGAGGCCGGGCAGCGACAGAGTGAGTCCGGCCAGAGGAGGCTGCCGTCGGACACATGAGGTGGGAGCGGTCAGTGTACCCTAGCGGACGAAAGTGGTACTGCACAATTTTTTGCCAAAATGAAAAACTGTCATATCTGAGCCAAAAATTGGTCTAAAAATATGGGAAAAATCCATAAACATGTCTCACCTCTCTATTAGTCGCAGGGCATGCAAATTAGGCAAAAAGGTGCGACTTATAGACCGGAAAATACGGTATTAAAGTTTACACAAATCAAGTTGCCACACCCTCTAACATACATCTAAGCCGGCATATAGTTAGTAAATTTGTTCAAACAAAATAAAATCCCAGCTGCAGACCTGATGTGATGCTGAAGAGTTGAGGGAATGTGGTACTCCAAGGTCTAGATCCTCTGGAACATCACCTGTCAGTCCCAGTTGAAGGAAAGGTGCGGGATGTTCTCAGCTCCTTTACCTGTCTCTCAGAAACAGCATCAGAAAGGTCCAGCTCAGTCACATTAAACTCAGTTCAGGCTCATCTATTTACTGTACTTCAGGAGTTTTCAAGCCATAGACTTAAGTAAGTCTCTTCATGTTAGCTGGGTTAGCCACACTCAATGTCCATTCACTTTGCTAGTTTTTTTATTTACCCTTTACAGTATTCATACAGGTAGTCTCCCTGAGTCACAATAACTCACTTTCAAGAGAGACCTGTTTGGGAGCAGATGGTAAAGGCCTTGCAAAGGCCTTGCTCAAGGGCCCAGAGCAGTGCAAATGAGGATGGAGACAGGTGTGGGTGTTTCACCTTTTCCACACACATTTTGATGTTGACTTACTGGGAGTTGAACCTGCGACTTTCCGATCACAGGTCCATCTTCGCTAACCTCTGTGCCACCACTCCCCAAATGAATGCAAATGTCTTAGTGAGCTATAAAACATAAACTCACGTTCTGCAAATTCCAGGTTGAAATGATCACCGTAGTTCAAACATCCAAGGTAGAGTTGATATCTGTACAAAGACTGTCGATCTGAACGTCTAAATTTAAAACATCAACCAGCACCTGTTTTTACAAACTGCACCACAAGCTTTTTTTTCCCACAACACCAGTTGAAACTCATTTTTGTAATAATAATAATAATAATAATAATGAATTTAATTTCTAACGCACTTTTCGTTAACAAAAATCTCAAAGTGCTACAAAGTGCAACTAAAATTAAAGATCAAATAAAAACAAGTGATAATTAAAAACAATGATAATATCAACTAAGATCAAAGATAAAATCATGTGGAGGTAGAGTAGGCTCGCTTAAAAAGAAAGGTCTTTAAGCCTTGTTTAAAGTCAACCAGTGACTGTGGAGCTCTCAGGTCAGTCAGGGAGGGAGTTCCATAGGTGGGGGGCAGCCACACAGAATGCCCGGTCTCCCATGGTCCTTAATTTGGTTCGTGGAATGTGAAGTAGATTACTGTTCTGTGATCGTAGAGACCGGGTGGATGAATATGGTGCAAGAATGTCCTTTAGATAATCAGGTGAAGTTCTGTGTAAGCATTGTATAATCTCCTGTCTCCGCCCACTTCCTGGATATAGACCAATGCAATGACACATCAGCAAAGCTGTTAGGCAACACACCACGTCCTTTTCCAAACACTAACGCTTCAAAATGAAACAAAACACTTCCTTTCCAAACAAAAATACATTCCCAAATCACAATTTAGTACAAAATACAATTATTTTGGACTGGGTTACACATCCAAACCATGGATTAAGACACCTCTATATAATGGGTGACAAGGATTTTTAATGGGTGTCACGGTGGCACAGTTGGTAGAGCTGTTGCCTCTCAGCAAAAAGGTCACTGGATAGAATCCCGGCCGGGGGGGCTTTCTGGTTGGAGTTTGCACCATTTGTCCATGCATGCATGAGTTTTCTCTGGGTACTCCGGTTTCCTCCCACACACTGAAAAGATGCATGTTAGGCTGATTATTAACTCTAAATTGTCTCTATAGGTGAGAGAGAATGGTTGTGTGTCCCTGTGATGGACTGGAGACCTGTCCAGGGTGTCCCCTGATTCTCGCACACAGTGATAGCTGGACATGGGCACGAGTGACCCAGAAAGGAAGAAGCAGCTAAAAGATGGATGGATGGATGGGATTTTTACAGTTTTTAAGCATTATTGAGTACCCACTCAATAATGTACCCACTGCAATATCGCGTGGACATCGGGGGCAGTTCCCTTGGATTGGCAGACTGGGGTGGTGGTTCCCCTATTCAAAAAGGGGGACCGTAGGGTGTGTTCCAACTATAGGGGGATCACACTCTTAAGCCTCCCTGGTAAGGTCTATTCAGGGGTTCTGGAGAGGAGGGTCCGTCGGATAGTCGAACCTCGGATTCAGGAGGAGCAGTGTGGTTTTCGTCCTGGTCGTGGAACACTGGACCAGCTCTACACCCTCAACAGGGTCCTGGAGGGTGCGTGGGAGTTTGCCCAACCAGTTTACATGTGCTTTGTGGACTTGGAGAAGGCATTCGACCGCGTCCCTCGGGGGGTTCTGTGGGGGGTACTCCGGGAGTATGGGGTACCAGGCCCATTGATATGGGCTGTTAGGTCCCTGTACGACCGGTGTCAGAGCTTGGTCCGCATTGCCGGCAGTAAGTCAGGCTCGTTTCCGGTGAGAGTTGGACTCCGCCAAGGTTGCCCTTTGTCACCGATTCTGTTCATAACTTTTATGGACAGAATTTCTAGGCGCAGCCAAGGTGTTGAGAGGATCCGTTTTGGTGGCCTTAGAATCGCTTCTCTGTTTTTTGCAGATGATGTGGTCCTATTGGCTTCATCAGATCGTGATCTACAGCTTTCACTGGAGCGGTTTGCAGCTGAATGTGATGCGGCCGGGATGAGGATCAGTTCCTCCAAATCCGAGGCCATGGTCTTGAGCCGGAAAAGGGTAGCATGCCCTCTCCGGGTCGGGGAGGAGGTCCTGCCCCAAGTGGAGGAGTTTAAGTATCTCGGGTCTTGTTCACGAATGAGGGAAAACTGGAGCGTGAGATCGATAGGCGGATAGGTGCAGCGTCCGCAGTGAAGCGGGCGCTGTACCGGTCTGTCGTGGTGAAGAGAGAGCTGAGTCAAAAGGCAAAGCTCTCAATTTACCGATCGATCTACGTTCCCACCCTCATCTATGGTCATGAGCTTTGGGTTATGACCGAAAGAACAAGATCTCGGATACAAGCGGCTGAAATGAGTTTTCTCCGCAGGGTGTCTGGACTCTCCCTTAGAGATAGGGTGAGAAGCTCAGTCATCCGGGAGGGACTCGGAGTAGAGCCGCTGCTTCTCCACATCGAGAGGAGCCAGTTGAGGTGGCTCGGGCATCTGGTTAGGATGCCTCCTGGACGCCTCCCTGGTGAGGTGTTCCGGGCATGTCCCACCGGGAGGAGACCCAGAGGAAGACCCAGGACGCTGGAGGGACTATGTTTCTCGGCTGGCCTGGGAACGCCTTGGGATTCCCCCAGAGGAGCTGCTCCAAGTGGCTGGGGAGAGGGAAGTCTGGGCCTCCTTACTTAGGCTGCTACCCCCGCGACCCGACCCCGGATAAGCGGACGAAAATGGATGGATGGATGGATGGATGGAGGGATGGATGGATGGAGTACCCACTCACTCTAGTTCCCCCCCATTTATCCAATAGAATATCAGAAATGTGATTTAATAAAATATTTTTATTAAAGTTCTCATAAATTAAACAGACTGAAATTCAGTTTGGTTTAGTTTAGTTTATTCATTCATTTTATAATAAAATACAAAACAATACAACATTGTACAACACATAAATAAAATGAAGAGTAGCAGTAAGAAGAAAAGAATCTTATTTTAACTGCCCCCTCTTACACTCAATCAAATCAAACAACAATCAACTTTAATTGACAAAAAAATAAGAAACAATTTACCATCTAACTACAAAGCAACATAACAGTAGCCTATTTCATTTCTATTTTTGCAATAGTCCATTTTTAATCATTTTTTTTAAATGTAATCATTGTTGGTGCATTTTTTATTTCAGTCTCCAAACCATTCCACAATCCAATTCCCTGAATTGAGGTTGACCGACCCTTCAAACTGGTTCTATATTTTGGTTTAATAAATATTTCTATTCCCTTCAGATTATAACAGCCTCGCCGTTTAACAAAACGCATTTGGATATTCACAGGCAGTTGATTTTTATGAGCTCTATACATAACTAATAAAATATTATAATCCACCAAGTCATGGAACTTCAATAATTTCAGTTGATCAAATAACGTGTTAGAAGGGTGACAACTTATGAACATGCACAGAAAGCGAGTCCATCAGTCAGAAGGCTGACTGCAGCTGCCCCAGGCTGCTGGAGGAAGCTGCACACACGTCAGATAAAAGCTGTCTGGTTTCTATTTGCAGGATGAAGAACCCCGAGTGTCAGAGATAACGAGACACGAACACTCGAGTTCATCACAGAACACTCTGCCAATCAGAAGTTCACTTTGAGCATCACTGCTTCTTTTAAACATGTGTCCTCACAGCTCAGACCGGTTGTCGTTACCACGGTGACAGATTAAAACAACGATGCAGAACCAGTGAAACTCTGACTTTTAGTGCTGCTTCAATAAAAGCGACAAAACCCAAAGATGAGACGTCTTTAAAAGGAAGAAGAGTTCCTGCATGGAAGTCCGTCCAGACCAGACCAGACCATCCAGATCCAGTTGTCTCCTCCGCTACTTCAAATATTCCACTTCACACAGCGTCACATGTTAATGCAGCAACAGACACGTTATCAAAAAGCAGCACTATGTTCACTGCCTCATGCCACTTCACCAGTTAAATCACAGGAACAACTTTATCACTCATAAAAACATTGAATTAACAAGACGCGACAATTATTGCCCAAGTTAGAGCTCAGAGTATGTGTTGGGGAGTATGATCAGCTACCACCACACTAAATTTTAGTTCTGTAAAATTGACTGAGTTTGATTTTTTATTTGTTAAATTTGCCTCACTGTGGCAGCCATTCAGAATGGGCTTGGCTCAATCTTTTGAAGACGAACATCCAACGATTACATTCTGAGAGGTTCAATAAAATCATTCTAGTTATTCACGAGATATTTTGCTAACAGACCAATGAACGCACAGACACAAACAAATCCTTTCATTTTTGGTGACAGACAATAAAAAAGAAATTTCGTATTGAATGCAAAGCATGCTGGGTAGTTTTATCAATTCAGCTTAAAGGATCTCTTGTGTATTACAGTTGATTGAACGGAACATTTAAAATTTATAAGTGAAAATTAAATAAATATTACACAATCTATTTCCCCTCACATTTTGTTGCATCATGTTTTGTTTCAGTTATTTACAGATTTCTTTTAACCTTTTATAAAATTTGTGTTTTTCTGTTTAAAAGTTGTGAACAGTGTTTTTTTTTTATTGACCAACTTTTTTCTGTCAGCAAAATATCTCATGAACTAGTAGACAAATTTGAATGAGTTTTTGTAATCACTGGATCTACAACTACAACCAATTAAGGTTTGTGGCCAACTCAATTCAAGATGGCCGCCGCAGCTAACTGACTTTAGAAAGTCTCATTTGAGACACTGATCTGGAGTTGTGGTATAGAGTAAGTCACAACAGATGCTCCAAGTGCTGCTCACAGTGTGAGATATTTCCTTAAAACCTTGACATCAGCTGTTGGACTCAACCTTGTTTGTTAGCAAAATATCTCCTGCTGGATGTAATTTATTGATTTTTTTCAGAAAGTATTCATTGGCAATATATCCACAATTGATGGACATTTAGAGTCAACCCAGTTAAAGATGGTTGCCACATCTAACTGAAATTAATCAACAAAAAATAGCAAGAACTTGGTCAATTTATCAAATGTTGAGCTAATATTTGATGTGTTGGTCGATGAGAGTCATCCTCAAAATATTTGAGTGAACCACATTGTGAATGTAATGTAATTTATTTATTTGATAGGGACAGACACACATCGACATAGACAAACTGAGTAAAACAGCAGTCCCATGTTTGCATCATTGTGCAATAGCAACAAGCTAATTTGCAGCACTTGTCCCTAGATGGGCTTTTAAGAAAATAAATGAATAAATAAAAAACAAGAAAAAAAATACATGAATAAAAAAATAAGAATAAAAAAAATAAATATATATTTTTTTTTTAATTGAAATGGCAGCCCTTAAAAATAGCACAACATAAGAGACACAAAACAGAGAAATGTTATATGTCAAAAATGGGTACAGTTCTATTTTTGACATAACCAGAGTTTTGCTTGCTTTTTAAACATTTTAATTTCAAGGTTTGAACATAACTGCTACAACATTGGGAATCATCATAGGTTTATTTTAGTTTTAAAACTGGCAGGAACTGTGATAAGCAAGCCTAAATAAATTCTTGACCTTTAACTTTAATTGTCAGAGGAGATGCTCTCGAGCAGCAACGAGGATACAGTCAAGTTTACATGAAGAGCTAGATCAGTGGCTATCAGCAAGCAGATAAGGACTGAATCTCTGCTACTCCTAAAATGGACTGTAACAGCCAAAGGTCCTGAATCTGCCCTCATGGTGCATTCAGGGACAAATTTAGTTCAGTAGCTGGTTTGTCCTATCAGATAAGTCCTTATTTGGTCCACAAGGAGCATTTATAAATGTCTACAAGCTGCGTGAAGGCACAGTTCTTCATCAGCGTCAAAGAGAAAGCGCCGTCTTCTGTGTTCTTCTGACTGCTGTGGAACTACATCAACCACCATGGGCGATGGTCTAATGGCTGAGTTTGGAAAGGCTGCTCCTTTCCTGAGGAAGTCCGACAAGGAGCGTCTGGAGGCTCAGACCAGACCTTTTGACATCAAGACCGAGTGTTTTGTTGTGGACGATAAAGTGGAATTTGTGAAAGGGCAAATACTCAGCAAAGAAGGAGGGATGGCAACCGTGAAAAAAGAGGATGGGAACACGGTGACGGTAAAGGAGGTTCATGTTCACCCCCAGAACCCGCCAAAGTTTGATAAAATTGAAGACATGGCGATGTTCACTTTCCTGCATGAGCCTGCAGTGCTGTTCAACCTTAAAGAGCGTTACGCTGCGTGGATGATTTACACCTACTCCGGGCTCTTCTGCGTTACCGTCAACCCGTACAAGTGGCTTCCCGTCTACGACTCTGACGTGGTGGCAGCCTACAGGGGAAAGAAGCGGAGTGAAGCTCCCCCACACATTTTTTCCATCTCGGACAACGCCTACCAGTACATGTTGACCGACAGGGAAAACCAGTCTGTCCTCATCACCGGAGAATCCGGAGCGGGAAAGACGGTGAACACCAAGAGAGTCATCCAGTACTTTGCCAGCATTGCTGCAGTCAGTGGTGCAGTCAAGAAGGACAGCAGCAAGGGTACGCTGGAAGACCAAATCATCCAGGCAAACCCAGCGCTCGAGGCCTTTGGAAACGCCAAAACTTTGAGAAATGATAACTCGTCTCGTTTTGGAAAATTCATTCGCATTCATTTCGGCACAAGTGCTAAACTGTCATCTGCTGACATTGAGACGTACCTTCTGGAGAAGTCCCGTGTCACCTTTCAACTAAAGGCTGAAAGGAACTACCACATCTTCTACCAGATTCTGTCCAATCAGAAGCCAGAGCTGCTGGACCTTCTGCTGATCACCAACAATCCATACGACTACTCCTACATCTCCCAGGGAGAAGTGTCAGTCGCCTCCATCAATGATTCTGAGGAGCTGATGGCCACAGACAGTGCCTTTGATGTTCTTGGTTTCACCTCAGAAGAGAAGATGGGTGTCTACAAACTGACAGGTGCCATCATGCACTATGGCAACATGAAGTTTAAACAGAAGCAGCGTGAAGAGCAGGGTGAACCCGACGGGACGGAGGCTGCTGATAAATCAGCTTACCTAATGGGGCTGAACTCTGCCGACCTCATCAAAGGGTTGTGCCATCCCAGGGTCAAGGTAGGAAATGAATATGTCACCAAGGGCCAAAGTGTGGACCAAGTTTACTACGCCATTGGTGCACTGGCCAAGTCAGTGTACGAGAAGATGTTCAACTGGATGGTGGTGAGAATCAACCAATCACTGGACACTAAGCAGCACCGTCAGTACTTCATAGGAGTTCTGGACATCGCTGGATTTGAAATCTTTGATTTTAACACCTTTGAACAGCTGTGTATCAATTACACCAATGAGAGGCTGCAACAGTTTTTCAACCATCACATGTTCGTTCTGGAGCAAGAAGAGTATAAAAAAGAGGGGATCGAATGGGAGTTCATTGACTTTGGGATGGACTTGCAGGCTTGCATTGACCTGATTGAAAAGCCTCTGGGGATTCTTTCCATTCTGGAGGAAGAATGTATGTTTCCCAAAGCCAGTGACCAAACCTTCAAAGCCAAGCTCTATGATAATCATCTGGGCAAAAACAAGATGTTTGAGAAGCCGAGGGCAGCCAAAGGGAAAGCAGAGGCACACTTTGCCCTGGTTCACTATGCTGGTACGGTGGACTACAACATCGGCAACTGGCTGGTCAAAAACAAAGACCCTCTGAATGAAACAGTGGTTGGCCTTTACCAGAAGTCTTCTCTGAAACTACTAAGTCTACTGTTTTCAACCTATGCAGGAACTGATGGTGCAGACAAAGGTGGCAAAGGAGCCAAGAAAAAGGGCTCTTCATTTCAAACAGTATCTGCTCTTCACAGAGAAAACCTGAACAAGCTGATGACCAACTTGAAGACCACTCATCCTCATTTTGTCCGCTGTCTGATTCCCAATGAGAGGAAAACTCCAGGGGTCATGGATAACTGCCTAGTAATGCACCAGCTGCGCTGCAATGGTGTCCTGGAAGGCATCAGGATCTGCAGAAAGGGCTTCCCAAACAGGGTGCTCTACGGTGACTTTAAGCAGCGGTACAGAATCCTGAACGCCTCTGCCATCCCAGAGGGTCAATTCATGGACTGTAAGAAAAGTGCAGAAAAGCTGTTGGGATCACTGGATATTGACCACACCCAGTATAAGTTTGGCCACACAAAGGTCTTCTTCAAAGCCGGGTTGCTGGGAACACTTGAGGAGATGCGAGATGAGCAACTCTCTCGAATCATAACCAGGCTCCAAGCTAACGCCAGAGGACTCCTCATGAGGGAGATGTTCGCCAAGCTGGTGGAACGCCGGGATGCCCTGATGGTCATCCAGTGGAACCTCCGATCTTTTCTAAGCGTGAAGAACTGGCCCTGGATGAAACTCTTCTTCAAGATAAAACCCCTGCTAAAGAGCGCCGAGGCCGAAAAGGAGATGGCCAACATGAAGGATGAATTCGGCAAGCTGAAGGACGCTCTGGAGAAATCAGAAGCTCGGCGGAAGGAACTAGAGGAGAAAATAGTGACTCTTCTCCAAGAGAAGAATGATTTAACTCTCCAGATTCAGTCTGAGCAGGACACGTTGACTGATGCTGAGGAACGCTGCGAGCAGCTTATCAAGAGCAAGATCCAACTGGAGGCCAAGCTGAAGGAGATGAGTGAGAGGCTGGAGGACGAGGAGGAGCTGAATGCAGATGTCACAGCGAAGAAACGCAAGCTTGAAGACGAGTGCAGCGAGTTGAAGAAAGATATTGACGACTTGGAGTTAACATTGGCCAAGGTGGAAAAGGAGAAGCATGCTACAGAGAACAAAGTGAAGAACTTGGTTGAAGAGATGGCTTCTCAGGATGAGAACATCCTGAAGCTGACCAAGGAGAAGAGGGCACTGCAGGAGGCCCACCAGCAGACACTGGATGACCTGCAGAGCGAGGAGGACAAGGTCAACAGTCTGACCAAAGCTAAAGCTAAACTGGAACAGCAGGTGGACGATCTGGAGGGCTCGCTTGAGCACGAGAAGAAAGTCAGGATGGACCTGGAGCGCTCCAAGAGGAAGTTCGAGGGGGACCTGAAACTGACCCAGGAGACACTGATGGACTTGGAGAATGACAAGCAGCAGCTGGATGAAAAACTCAAAAAGAAAGACTTTGAGATCAGCCATGTAAACTCAAGACTGGAGGACGAGCAGGTCGCCTCGGTTCAGCTTCAGAAGAAGCTGAAGGAGAACCAGGCGAGAATCGAGGAGCTGGAAGAGGAGCTGGACGCAGAGCGTGCGGCCCGAGCAAAAGTGGAGAAGCAGCGCTCAGATCTTTCCCGTGAGCTGGAGGACATCAGCGAGCGTCTGGAAGAAGCAGGCGGAGCCACGTCTACTCAGGTCGAGCTCAACAAAAAGAGAGACGCTGAATTTCAGAAGCTGCGCCGAGAACTGGAGGAGTCCACCCTCCACCACGAGGCGACCGCTGCCGCTTTGAGAAAGAAACACGCCGACAGCGTGGCTGAGCTGGGAGAGCAGATCGACAACCTGCAGAGGGTCAAACAGAAACTGGAGAAGGAGAAGACGGAGCTGAAACTGGAGCTGGACGACTTGTCCTCCAACCTGGAGAGCGTGGTGAAGACCAAATCCAACACCGAGAAGATGTGCCGCGCGATAGAAGACAACATGAACGAGTACAAGAGCAAATACGAGGAAGCTCAGCGGACCGTCAACGACCTGGCAACCCACAAGGCCAAAGCGCTCACTGAGAACGGCGAGCTGGGACGGCAGCTGGAGGAGAAGGAGTGTCTGATTTCACAACTGACCAGAGGGAAGAGCTCCTACAACCAGCAGGTGGAAGATCTACGAAGGCAGCTGGAGGAAGAAGTGAAGGCCAAGAACGCCCTCGCCCACGCTCTACAGTCCGCTCGGCACGACTGCGATCTGCTCCGGGAACAGTTCGAAGAGGAGCAGGAGGCCAAGGCTGAACTGCAGAGAGCTCTGTCCAAATCCAACATGGACGTCTCAGCATGGAGAAGTAAATACGAGACGGATGGGATCCAGAGAACAGAGGAGCTGGAAGAAGCAAAGAAGAAGCTGGTCCAAAGACTTCAAGAAGCCGAGGAGTCCATCGAGGCCGTGAACGCAAAGTGTTCGTCCCTGGAGAAAACCAAACATCGTCTTCAGAACGAGATCGAAGACTTGATGCTGGATCTGGAGAGATCCAACGCTGCGTCGGCAGCGCTGGACAAGAAGCAGAGGAGCTTTGACAAAGTGCTGGCGGAGTGGAAGCAGAAGTTTGAGGAGTCGCAGTGTGAACTGGAGGCCTCCCAGAAGGAAGCTCGCTCTCTGAGCACTGAACTCTTCAAGCTCAAGAACGCCTACGAGGAGTCGCTGGATCAGCTCGAGACGACGAAGAGAGAGAACAAGAACCTCCAGGAGGAGATCTCCGACCTCACCGAGCAGCTCGGAGAAGGCGGCCGCAGCGCCCACGAGCTGGAGAAGATCCGCAAGCAGCTCGAGCAGGAAAAGGCCGAACTCCAGACGGCGCTGGAAGAGGCCGAAGGTTCGATTTGATTGATTTATTTATTCATTTTATTTAAAAAAACACACAACAATAATACACACAGGAGAAAATAAAAAAAGACATATATAAAAAGAAAGGCGGCAGAAGACAAAAATTTTATTTTTTCTGCCAATAAACAATAAACTCTTCATACAACCAACTCACTTGATTTCCAAGATAAAGAACAACTAAATTTATAATTTTTGATTTTATATTATATGTTTTATACCTTCTGTATCACATACAACATTTAAGTTCCAACACATCTAAATGTATAAATTTAACCAATTAAACTTAATCAGTCTTTTGAAAGCAGCCATCGAATGAATCACTTTAATGTCTGACTCCAATTCATTCCATAACCCTATCCACCTTATTCCTGAAGGTGTCACTGTAGAAGCGATAATGTGCCGTACTTCCGTTTGACCCCGGAAGTAGAATTTTTGCATTGGCTCCTCGTTGTTTGCTTGCTAATCTGCGCGCATCGTAGAAGTTCTGTTGAAGTTCTGTTTTCTGTTATTTCGAGCTAATATTGTCACGAAGATGTCTTGAGGAGCTCGGGTACCTGTTGCGCTGTTCATGGCTGTATGAATAATCACACGAAGCTGAATTTGTGGCTGCAACTAGTGTGTGTTGAACATGCTCCGAAAACAAAAACCTGCATCCTTCTTTGTGGCTGGGCTACGAGAAACCACCTGAAAAAAGACTCTGTATCCTCCAGATGATCGAGAACACCAGGTATGATTTAAGAGACAGCTTTTAGTGTTATGATTTTATGTAGTCAGTGATTAAATGATACTAATATTTTCGTTCATAACTGGCAAATAAACACACGCACCTATATGTATGCTGTGTGTGCGTTTATTTATACATATCTATCTATATATCTATATATATATATAATATAGGTGTGTGTTTATATATATATATATAATATAGGTGTGTGTGTGTGTGTGTTCATAAATGAACCCTAAAGTTTGTATACTGTACTCTTACTTTCAGATGGGCTTGATGAGAGTGTGGAGCTGTAAACACCACCAGTCACATGCAGCATGACTGTTGGAATGTGGATTGACATAATGTCAGAACAAACCAACAACCTTATTCTATGGTTGCCCCGTGAAACAATTAAAGCAACATGTTTTGCAGAAAGCTAAAAACTTGGACTCCAGAAGTGAATCATACATGCAAATAACACTGTGAAATATTTATTGGCTGTTTCTCCCTCTGGAATAATCATGTTTATTTCAGATGCTTATGGTGGTAAATGCAGTGACAGGTATATAACACAGAACTCTGGGTTTCTGGACTATCTGCGTGCTGGAGATCAGGTGATGGGTGATCGTGGTTTCACAGTGAGGGACCTGCTGCAAGAGCTATGGTGTCAATGTAATCGTTCCAGCATTCACACGCAAAGGATGCCAGCTTATTTCAAGTGAGAAGTGAGAAGACATTAAATGTAAACATTTTTCTCAAACATGTACAGTACTGGTGTACTTGCTGTAAACGTAACACAACTCAACATGTTTTTTAAAGGATGCAATGTTAACTATATTACATTAGAAAAGTATTTGCTAAAATGATTCATTTGTTATGTACAATAGTTGACTGTTAACCTTCTTACAAGGTTAGGTTTTTGTGTGCACTATATCAGTTAATTTTGGATTAAACTACTGTTTCTATCTAAATGTCACTTTTGTCATTATCAAGTTTTTAAAGATCAAAAAAGGCGTTCAATACAGGATCAACTGGACTTTTTTAAAGATCGTTTCCTGTCTATTTCATTATTTGTTTTCATTTACTGTATTTTATTAAAAGTTCTCAAGGTGCTTCATTTGTGAATCAGTAAAGTATTTGTCAAAAGAAATGTCAAGCTCCAGGTGCTCAGTTGGTGTCCAGATAAACATCTTGCAGCTCAAAAGTCCAAAGCAACATCATTGTTAGCTGGACCTGGAGATGTGTAGTTTTAATGCTTAGACTGGGCTTTATGTTTGTTTAAATAAAGTGTCCCAGCTCTCTTAACATAACAGGACCAACCTTGTTAATGTGAAGATACTAATAAGCTTCAGAGCTTTTCAGATTGCTCATCGCTTCGCCATCTGAAGCAACTGTCAAAGTAGCTAAGTATGCTAGTAGCTAAACATGCTAGTCTACGTTATTTTCGGCCACTTCTTCAAGTCGTCCTCCCACCCCTCAACAGCTGTAGGTAGCGGTAAAACAATATCTCCACATTTGAGTTGTGATAGTTTATGTTCCCACATATTTTATGACCTAAAACCTCTGACGAAAACCGGTTAGCGCGTTGCTAGCGTGTAACAAAAGTGCCGGTTCTGACTTTCAGCGGAAGTCGTTCACATAATTCGCGCAAGGCATCATGGGGCGTAGGAATAAGGTGGATTCCTCGAGTTAAGGTAGATCTTCCCCGTGAACTAGTCCTAAAATGTGGCTTAACAAAAACATTTGTCCCCTTAAGATTATAACTACTCGTTCTTCTAACAAAATAGTTTTGAATTTTTGTTGTTGTTGTTTTAAACATTTGTTCGTTTCATTTCAATTAAAAAACACAAATACAATTACGGTACAGATACAAATAAATAAAATACATATTAAATGAAAGGCGGCAGAAGAAGAATGATATCTTATCATATCTGCCCCTCCTTAACAAATCAATTTAAACAATCAAATTCAAGCAATAATCATAAATAATACAACAAAAACATATAAATTGTCAGAATTATTCATTATAGTTAATATATATTAATTAACTTATATATATATATCTTGTCAACAAAATATTCTTGATCTTTTTCTTAAATAAAAATAATGATTTCTCTTTTTTAATATCACAGTCCAAACAATTCCATAAACTTATTCCGTATTGAAGTAGACCTACCCCTCAAACTCGTTCGATACTTTGGTTTTACAAAAATATCCATTCCCTTTAAATTATAACAACTGTTCCTTTTTATAAAATATGCTTGAATATGTGGTGGTAGTATGTTATTCTGAGCCTTGAACATAATTAATTGAATATTGTAATCCACCAAATCATAAAACTTAAGTAATTTCATTTGATAAAACAAAATACTTGAAGGATGATAATAATGTTTTCTTGAGATAATTCTTACAGCTCTTTTTTGTAAAATGAAAATAGACTTGCATGGTTACAGTTTTACAAGCTGTACCCCAAACGCATATTTGAAGGAAGTGCATTATGCTGTGCTTTATACAAAACTGACAAAATATATATATTTTTTCATTAAATTGATTCATTTTACATCAATAAAAAACAACATTTAAAACAAACAGCGTACAATATAAAAGACATAAAATGAAAGGAGGCAGAGAGAAGAAATAATCTTATAGTATCTGCCCCTTTTTTTTCTTCAAAAAAACAAAAAAAACAAACAAAAGCAAACTCAATCCAAACAATTAACTAATGCAACGTTTTTCTAGTAATTGAACAAAAAACGTCATTTTTTGACTAAATACTTACTAATAGAATCGATTTAACTAAAGATTTTCGTATTTTGTTAACATCCTAGATTTGATCATTTTTTTAAACACAAGCATAGATTTAGCGTATTTAACATAGTTTTCTAAATTGTTCCATAAATCAATACCCTGTATCGAAACAGTCCGACCCTTCAAACTGGTCCTATACTGAGGTTTTGCAAAAATCTCAGTTCCCTTAAGACAATAATAATAATAATAATAATAATAATAATAATTTTATTTAAAAGCGCCTTTCATGACACCCAAGGACACTTAACAAACCAACACAGTGAATACAGAGCAAACATTATCAGCGACAAATTGAAATATAAAATACATAAAGGATATAAAATGGAAGATAAAAATACATTTAGTAAAGTTAATGATAAGCTAGTCTAAAGAGATGTGTTTTCAGGGCAGTCTTGAACAGAGAAAGGGAGGTGGTGTTTCGAAGGTCTGGCGGTAGAGCGTTCCAGAGGTGAGGGGCAGAGCAGGTGAAGGCCCTGCTCCCCATGGTGGAGAGGCGGGCAGAGGGTACATGGAGATGTAGTGAAGAGGAGGATCTGAGAGAGCGTGATGGGATGGAGATTTGTAGGAGGTCAGATAGATAAGGAGGGGCAAGGTTGTGGATAGATTTGAACGTGAGGAGTAGAATTTTGAAGATGATGCGTGATTTAACCGGGAGCCAGTGGAGCTGCTGCAGGACAGGAGTGATGTGGTTATAGTAGGAGGTTTGAGTGATGACACGGGCAGCTGAGTTCTGGACCATCTGTAACTTGTGGAGAGATTTGTTGGGGAGGCCGTAGAGAAGGGAGTTGCAGTAATCGATACGGGAAGTCACAAGACTGTGCACCAGGATGGCTGTGGAGCGGGGTGTGAGAGAAGGACGGAGACGGTTAATATTACGGAGGTGGAAATAGGCAGACCGAGTAATATTGTTGATGTGTGAAGTGAAGGAGAGAGTGGTGTCGAGGATGACACCGAGGCTCTTGACCTGAGGGGAGGGGGATAGCAGAGAGTTGTTAAGGGGGACGAGAAGATGTTCTGATTTTGAAATAGAGTTTTTGGTACCGACGAGAATGATTTCTGTTTTGTTACTGTTTAGTTGAAGGAAATTGTTAGAAAACCAGTGATTTAGCTCGTTGAGACAGTCGGTGAGGATGGAGGGTGGGTAACAAGACCTTCTTTTGACAAAAAACATTTGAACGTTTGGAGGCAGTAAGTTGTGTTGAGCTTTATATATAACTAATGAAATATTATAATCCACCAAATCATAAAATTTCAATAACTTAAAGGTGCTATGTGTAACTTTCTGTAGAGTGCAGAACTTTATCATTATGAGATTGCCTTGTATTGTTTCTTTTGTAAAAAAAAAAATGAACAAATTTAATAAACATAAACATAAACTTAGAAAAATGTTCAACAGGCAAAGCATTCTGATCCCTCCCCCTCAGAGCCATATATGGCTCTGAGGGGGAGGCTCTGCTGAGATTCAAATTCAAACTCTGTTTTTATTGGCTGTCATTGTCCTGGTCACTCTGTGTTTTTAGTGTTTTTATAAATGCTGATAGAGAAGCAAGGGGACTATAGTTTTTTTCAGAGATTACTTTGTCTAACATCAGTTTGTCAGTAGATAGTGACAGAGTGAAGAAATATGTTAAAAATATATTGTTTGAAAAGTTACAGACTACATTACAATCTTACATACCCCAGCATTAAGTTGGTTAAATAATGTATTAGATGGATGACAATAAGGTTTTCCTAAAATAATTCTCACAGCTCTTTTCTGTAAAATAAAAACAGGCTTTGTCATAGTTTTAAATGCCTTTCCCCAAACTTCAACACAATAAATTAAATGTGGAACAAAAATGGTATTATATAACAAATGCAAAGCTGTCTCATTCAAAAAATCTTTAACTTTATACAGTACCGCAGTAGATCTGGCTATATTGTAATCAACTAAATCATAAAACTTCATTATTCTCATTTGATAAAACAAAATGCTTGATGGATGATGGAAATTCATTCTTGTGATAATTCTAATAACTCTCTTCTGTAATGTGAAAAAGGTTCCCTGGAGCACGAGGAGAGCAAGACCCTCCGAGCCCAGATGGAGTTCAACCAGGTGAAGGCCGACATGGAGCGCAAGCTGGCCGAGAAGGACGAGGAGACGGAGCAGGCCAAGAGGAACTACCAACGGATGCTGGAGTCTCTTCAGTCCTCCCTGGAGTCTGAGACCAGGAGCCGAAACGAGGCCCTGAGGGTCAAGAAGAAGATGGAGGGCGACCTGAACGAGATGGAGATCCAGTTGGGTCAAGCCAACAGGCAGGCAGCCGAGGCCCAGAAGCACATGAAGACGCTCCAGTCGTTCCTGAAAGACGCGCAGCTGCAGCTGGACGACACGCAGCGCTGCAACGACGACCTGAGAGAGAACGCCACGCTGCTGGAGCGCCGGAACAACCTGGTCCAGGCCGAGCTGGAGGAGCTGAGGGACGCCCTCGAGCAGACGGAGAGAAGCCGCAAACTGGCGGAGCAGGAACTGATGGACGCGACGGAGCGCATGCAGCTCCTGCACTCCCAGAACACCAGCCTGATCAACCAGAAGAAGAAGCAAGAAGCAGACCTGCTCCACCTTCAGAGCGAACTGGAGGAGAACATCCAGGAGAACCGCAACGCCGAGGAGAAGGCCAAGAAGGCAATAACAGACGCCGCCATGATGGCCGAGGAGCTGAAGAAGGAGCAGGACACCAGCGCGCACCTGGAGCGCATGAAGAAGAACATGGAGCAGACCATCAAAGACCTGCAGCATCGCCTGGACGAGGCCGAGCAGATCGCCACGAAGGGAGGCAGGAAGCAGCTCCAGAAGCTGGAGGCGCGCCTCAAGGAGCTGGAGAACGAGCTGGAGGCGGAGCAGAAGAGAGGGGCGGAGTCCGTCAAGGGGGTGCGCAAGTTCGAGCGCCGCGTCAAAGAGCTCACGTACCAGACGGAGGAGGACCGCAAGAACACGGCGCGCCTGCAGGACCTGGTGGACAAGCTGCAGCTGAAGGTCAAGGCCTACAAGCGCGCAGCCGAAGAGGCGGAGGAGGCGGCCAACGCCAGCGTGGCTAAAGTGCGCAAGCTGCAGCACGAGCTGGAGGAGGCGGAGGAGAGGGCCGACATCGCCGAGTCGCAGGTGAACAAGCTGAGGGCCAAAACCAGGGACGGCTCCTCCAAGAAGAAGGGCCTGGAGGAGTGAGGAGACGCCGGACCCGCCCGCCGCCACAGGTTAATGACCACTCCGTGTAGCCATACGTTTGGATTTGTAAAAGTCTTTTTGTTCTTTGTTAATTTGTTCAAATCGGTTTTTATTTGCAGGTTTTTCTTGGAGTTTGGAGCCGAACCTGCGGAAAGTCTGACACCAAAAAACCACTTTACCATCGTCTCCCCGCGGATGAAGACACGAGGCCACGCTGAAGAACTAAAGTAGTTTAAGAGTCTGTTTCTAAAACATCAGCGAGTCTGAATCGTCTGTTTTTCAATTACAGGTGGTCCCCGACTTACGACGGAGTTCCGTTCCTACGAGACGTCGCAAGTCGAATTTCGTCGTAAGTCGGAAAATACGTCCAAACTGCACCTTATACGTACAATTCTGTATTTTACCAAGCACTTAGCCTATCCTAACACAGCATATCCTACATAATTATCAAAAACACATATATTTGGAGCCATAATGAAGGAAAAAAAGAGTTAATAACCTACTGGGAGCTGGTGAAGCCTTCCTCCGCCTGTTAGCATGTTAGCTCGTTGTTCCTCCAAGCTCTGCAGCTGCCTGTAGTTTTCCATTGCTTCGCGCGGTCCACAGATTTACAGTAAGGTCTGTTAGCATGTTAGCTCGTCCCTCCTCGTCGGTCTGCAGGTCTGGCCCTCTGCCGTCAAGCTACTGCTGTCAAAACTGGAAGAAACTCGGCTTTCAAAATAAAAATTGTCAAAATACTGTATACAGTATACAGTATTTTTATTTATGGGAGATGCGTGATGTAACCGCGAAACGTCGTAAGTCGAGGCCGTCGTAAGTCGAGGACTACCTGTATTATATTTCAGCTCTTTGAGTTCACTTTAAACATTTAGGCTTCACAGACTCAACTGAACTGAGAAATATTTTAGATATTGTGTTAGTTTAAAAATCCTGTTGTCTTCAAACAAGTTGTCACAAACTTTTTGTCGATTGTCAAAATCTTTTGAGCTTAAACACAGATCAGGAATTTATGAAATCCAAAGTTTTCAAATGTTATTTTAGCATTTTTAATTTGTGACGTAATAAAGGTTTTGGTGTGACGTTGCTTCTTTTTTGTCTTAGTGTTGTGTTCAGTGCAATATTCACAGTAAATTTTAAATGTATACGTTTAAAGCAAAATAAATTATGGCTGTTTTAGCCATGCATAAAATCATTCAAAATGCTTACTGTAAAATTTAAAAGCTTTCTTTGTGAATCTTGGTTATTATTTCACAGGTAAAAATTATAATTATGAGATAAAGTCAAGATTTTAGTTTAAAAATAATAATTTTAACAACGCTAAAGAGAAGATTTATGGATGCAAGAGAGGACATGGAGGACAGAGTGAGATGGAGGAGATCCCTGAAGATGGAAGAACTGAAAGAAGAAGAGTTTAACATTTGAAGCTTCAAAACCACTTTAAAAATCATTTATAAAGATTTAAAGTTATAACATGCATTTTAGTGGCCGCTTTGTTTTTAAAGATATAATTCTATTTCAAAGCTTTAACTGTGAATTTGAAAGTCACAAGTTTTATGGTCCTAATTATGAATTTGAGAAATTTTGTTCTAAATTTTAAAAAAGACTGAGAAAAAGTTTCAGACTTATTAAGTCATCACAAGTTTGAAGTTATAATTATTAAATATCAAGTTACATTCACGACTGAAACTCTTTTGTTTTTTATTTATTATTTTTATTTATTCATTAAAAAAGAACAACAAAAAATACAAGAAAAAGCCAATACAAACAATTACAACAACAACAAAATAGACAATTTAAAATAAAATACAAACAATTTAAAATGAAAAGAGCAGAAAGAAGAAGAAATCATATCTGCCCCTTTCTTCATTTCTTTCTTCTTTTCTTCATTCAAATTCAACTGAACTGAAAAATCATAAAAATACACTAAATGATCTCAGGAACATTTACCTCAAACATGTTTAAAGAAGAGATACAGCCTTTAGTTCAATAAAAATCACAAAACAAGAATTAAACTTTAAAGCAATAATAAAATAAAATAAGATGAGTGCAAATCAAATGATGCAGAAAACCTAACATTTTAAATATCAACGAAATTTTATAGAATCTGGTTTAATAAATCAGATTTAACAGTGAACTAAATTCATTAGCAGGCTTTATATTTAATTTAATAATTTTAATAATCTATTCTTATATTTACAGAAACTAATTCTCACTGTGTAACAATCTGAAACATGTTTGATTTAACTTTATATTTCTTGTTTTGTTGCTTCAAACATCAAAAAAAGCTAAGTCTGCTCCTCTGGACATTCAAAAAATGCTTGCTTT
>JBBPBX010014342.1:34602-51048 GCA_038048925.1 Garcialebias charrua
ATAATAATAATAATAATGAATTCAATTTATAACGCACTTTTCATTAGTGAAAATCTCAAAGTGCTACACACATTGAATGCTACACACATTCATACACCGGTAGTGGCAGACTACCATGCAAGGTGCTTTCCAGTCCTACCGGGAGCAACTCGGGGGTTAAGTGTCTTGCCCAAGGACACAACGACACATGGTGTGGGGAACCGGGATTCGAACCACCAACCTTCCGATCGGGGGACGACTGCCATTACCACTACACCATGGCTGCCCCGGGTATGTTGCTTCAAACACTTTATTTGTCCTCTGAAGGACATTAAAAGATAAAAACACGTCCGGTCACAAGAACTGCTGTGAAAGGAGTTCTGAGGGACATGGACCCAAACGCAGGTTCTCGTTTCATTTAAGACAGAACACACAGGTGAAAGGACGGGGAGAGGACAGACAAGACGGTTTGGACATGTCCAGAGGAGGGACAGTGGGTATATTGGTAGAAGGATGCTAGAAATGCAGCTGCAGGAAAAAGACAAAGAGGAGATATATGGACGCAGTTAGAGAGGACATGGAGACCCCTGAAGAAGATGTTTTCTTCTCTTTAAGCTTCGTTTTATTTCCCTGGAGGAAGAAGCATCTTGAACTGTCGGGGTTCGTCTCCTCAGGACTTGTCTCTGAAGAGGACACGGGACAGCCACTTCCTGTCACATGATCACAGGAAGGAAAAGACCAGTTGTGTCTCATTACTGACAGTTAAAGTAATATCTCTAAATGCTGTTTACTTTGTGCACTCTGTGCCTGCAGAGCAAGAACGTCCTCCATGAACCAAAGTACTACAGTTTAAATACTGTGTTAATTAATTAATCCTGTGTAACAAATGTAATAAATACTGTGTAATAAATATAATAAATAAATAAATAAAAAATTTTCTTCTTTCGGCTTTTCCCCCTGCGTTAGGGGTCGCCACAGCGAACTGGTCGCACGAAGATTTGGCAGTTTTTTTTACGCCGGATGCCCTTCCTGACACAACCACAGACCACCGAGCTACCACAGCCCTCTGTGTGGAGCAGAGAGCTGATATCTAGGGTTCCCAGGGGAGCAGATGGTGTGGGTTAAGGGCCTTGCTCAAGGGCCCTGAGTGGGGCAGATGAGGGTGGAGACAAGTATGACCGCTTCACTTATCCCACCCACATCTTAGATGTTGTCGGTACCGGGGCTTGAACCGGCGACCTTCCGATCACAAGCGCACCTTCTTAACCTCTGCGCCACCACTCCCCAAATATAATAATGTGTACTAAATATAATACTGTACTGTGTACTAAATATAATAATGTGTAATTAATAAATACTGTGTATTAAATATAATAACTACCATACAATAAATATAATAAATACTGTATATTAAATATAATACTGTGTACTAAATATAATACTGTGTAATTAATAAATGCTGTATATTAAATTGAATAAATACTGTATATTAAATATAATAAATACTGTGTAATAAATATAATAAATACTGTGTAATAAATATAATAAATACTGTGTGCTAAATATAATACTGTACTGTGTAAAAAATATAATAAATACTGTGTACTATATATAATACAGTAAATATAATACTGTGTAATTAATAAATACTGTGTATTCAATATAATAACTACCGTACAATAAATATAATAAATACTGTATATTAAATATAATACTGTGTACTAAATATATCCATCCATCCATCCATCCATCCATCTTCTTCCACTTATCCGGGGTCGGGTCGCGGGGGTAGCAGCCTAAGTAGGGAGGCCCAGACTTCCCTCTCCCCAGCCACTTGGAGCAGCTCCTCCGGGGGAATCCCAAGGCGTTCCCAGGCCAGCCGAGAAACATAGTCCCTCCAGCGTGTCCTGGGTCTTCCTCTGGGTCTCCTCCCGGTGGGACATGCCCGGAACACCTCACCAGGGAGGCGTCCAGGAGGCATCCTAACCAGATGCCCGAGCCACCTCAACTGGCTCCTCTCGATGTGGAGAAGCAGCGGCTCTACTCCGAGTCCCTCCCGGATGACTGAGCTTCTCACCCTATCTCTAAGGGAGAGTCCAGACACCCTGCGGAGAAAACTCATTTCAGCCGCTTGTATCCGAGATCTCGTTCTTTCGGTCACAACCCAAAGCTCATGACCATAGATGAGGGTGGGAACGTAGATCGATCGGTAAATTGAGAGCTTTGCCTTTCGACTCAGCTCTCTCTTCACCACGACAGACCGGTACAGCGCCCGCTTCACTGCGGACGCTGCACCTATCCGCCTATCGATCTCACGCTCCAGTTTTCCCTCATTCGTGAACAAGACCCGAGATACTTAAACTCCTCCACTTGGGGCAGGACCTCCTCCCCGACCCGGAGAGGGCATGCTACCCTTTTCCGGCTCAAGACCATGGCCTCGGATTTGGAGGAACTGATCCTCATCCCGGCCGCATCACACTCGGCTGCAAACCGCTCCAGTGAAAGCTGTAGATCACGACCTGATGAAGCCAGTAGGACCACATCATCTGCAAAAAACAGAGAAGCGATTCTAAGGCCACCAAAACGGATCCTCTCAACACCTTGGCTGCGCCTAGAAATTCTGTCCATAAAAGTTATGAACAGAATCGGTGACAAAGGGCAACCTTGGCGGAGTCCAACTCTCACTGGAAACGAGCCTGACTTACTGCCGGCAATGCGGACCAAGCTCTGACACCGGTCGTACAGGGACCTAACAGCCCTTATCAAAGGGCCTGGTACCCCATACTCCCGGAGTACCCCCCACAGAACCCCCCGAGGGACGCGGTCGAATGCCTTTTCCAAGTCCACAAAGCACATGTAAACTGGTTGGGCAAACTCCCACGCACCCTCCAGGACCCTGTTGAGGGTGTAGAGCTGGTCCAGTGTTCCACGACCAGCACGAAAACCACACTGCTCCTCCTGAATCCGAGGTTCGACTATCCGACGGACCCTCCTCTCCAGAACCCCTGAATAGACCTTACCAGGGAGGCTTAAGAGTGTGATCCCCCTATAGTTGGAACACACCCTACGGTCCCCCTTTTTGAATAGGGGAACCACCACCCCAGTCTGCCAATCCAAGGGAACTGCCCCCGATGTCCACGCGATATTGCAGAGTCGCGTAAGCCAACACAACCCCACAACATCCAGAGCCCTAAGGAACTCAGGGCGAATCTCATCCACCCCCGGAGCCTTGCCACCGCGGAGCTTTTTAACCACCTCGGTGACCTCAGCACCAGAGATTGGAGAGCCCGACCCAAAGTCCCCAGGCTCCGCTTCCTCAGTGGAAGACGTGCCAGTAGGATTGAGGAGGTCTTCGAAGTATTCCGCCCACCGACTCACAACATCCCGAGTTGAGGTCAGCAGCACGCCATCCCCACCATAAATGGTGTTGGTCGCGTACCGCTTTCCCCCCCTGAGACGCCGGATGGTGGACCAGAATCGCCTCGAAGCCGTACGGAAGTCATTCTCCATGGCCTCTCCGAACTCCTCCCACGCCCGAGTTTTTGCCTCAGCAACCACCCGAGCCGCATGCCGCTTGGACTGCCGGTACCTATCTGCTGCTTCCGGGGTCCCACAGGCCAAAAAGGCCCAATAGGACTCCTTCTTCAGCTTGACAGCATCCCTCACCGCCGGTGTCCACCACCGGGTTCGAGGGTTGCCACCACGACAGGCACCAACAACCTTGCGGCCACAACTCTGATAAGCTGCCTCAACAATAGAGGCGCGGAACATGGCCCACTCGGACTCAATGTCCCCCGCCTCCCTCGGAACGTGTTCAAAGCTCTCCCGGATGTGGGAGTTAAAGCTCCGTCTTAGGGGAGACTCTGCCAGACGTTCCCAGCAGACCCTCACAACAGTCAGAGCTTGTCCCCCCACACGTAGGCGAAGGGAGGCTACCCTCTCGTTCACCGGGGTGAACCCCAACGTACAGGCACCAAGATGGGGGGCAACCAGTATGCCCACTCCTGCTCGGCGCCTCTCACCAGGGGCAACTCCAGAGTGGAAGAGTGTCCAACCCCTCTCAAGGAAACTGGTTCCAGAGCCAGAGCCATGCGTTGAGGTGAGTCCGACTATTTCTAGCCGGAACCTCTCAACCTCACACACTAGCTCAGGCTCCTTCCCCACCAGAGAGGTGACATTCCATGTCCCAATGGCCAGCTTCTGTAGCCGAGGATCAGACCGCCAGGGTAAATGGTAAATGGAGCTTATTTATATAGCGCTTTCCAGCCCCCTGTGAGGAGCCCCAAAGTGCTTTACAATACCAGCCATCCACCCATTCATTCAGACATTCATACACCGGTAGTGGTAGCCTACCTTGCAAGGCGCCATCCAGACCTACCGGGAGCAACTCGGGGTTAAGTGTCTTGCCCAGGGACACAACGACACATGGTGGGCGGATGCGGGATTCGAACCTCCAACCTTCCGATCAGGGGTCGATTGCCATTACCACTACACCACAGCCGCCCTCGGCCACCACCCATTCCACATTGCACCCGACCCCTTTGGCCCCTCCCACAGGTGGTGAGCCCATGGGAAGGGGGACCCACGTCTCCTCTTCGGGCTGTGCCCGGCCGAGCTCCATGGGTAAAAGCCCGGCCACCAGGCGCTCGCCAACGTGCCCCTCCTCCGGGCCTGGCTCCAGAGTGGGGCCCCGGTGACCCGCGTCCGGGCGAGGGAACATTGTTTCCAGTGATTTGACTCATCATAAGGGGTCTTTGGGCTGCACTTTGTCTGGTCCCTCACCTAGGACCTGTCTGCCTTGGGTGACCCTACTAGGGGCATGAAGCCCCTGACAGCATAGCTCCTAGGATCATTGGGACACTCAAACCCCTCCACCACGGTAAGGTGGCAGCCCAGGTACTAAATATAATACTGTGTAATTAATAAATGCTCTATATTAAATATAATAAATACTGTATATTAAATATAATAAATGTGTAATAAATATAATAAATACAGTTTACTAAATATAATACAGTGTACAGTAATTAATACTGTGTATTAAATACAATAAATACTGTGTATTGAATACACAGTATAATAAAGTGTAACTACTGTAATGAATATAAAGACTGTGTAAAAGTACTCAGATTACTCCATGTGGGCGTCCAGATGTTGCAGCGGTGCGTTCAGGTGCTCCAGCTTCACCTCTACAGGCAAACTAACAGAAATCTGAGGATTTTTCCATCAATAATTTTTTGACTCAAACATTAAAGTTTTCTTTCTTCAGCCAAAGTTCCTCAGATTTACATTTTCACAATAAAACCGCTGAAGTTCCTCCTTTTTTCAAAATAAAACCCACAACAGCCGAAGGATTTTATTTCTTCAGGCGTGCAGCTTCAGCTCCAAACCCGCTCTGCAGATCTAGAACTTGAGTTTCTGTTTGATCCAGGTCTGTCAGGGTCCAGCTGTCCAGGAGGAGTGGAGGTTCTGAGGAGATCCTGATGGCTCAGTGGTTAGCCTCACAGCAAGAAGGTCCTGGGTCCAATCCCCCGTTGGACCTGGGGTCTTGCTGTGTGGAGTTTGCATGTTCTTCTCGTGGTGTGTGGTTTTCTCCCACACATCAAAAACATGCATGTTAGGCTGCCTTCAGGTCCAGCCCTCCATCTGTGACCTCACTGGGATTTGTCTGGTTAAACAAAGGTTAACAAATAAATAAATCCTCCCAGACCTGGACCCCTCCACTCCAGGTCCGGACCCTTGCAGATGGAGGGTCTGGGTTCCTGCCTCCTGTAAAGTGGATGACTGCAATTCTAAACAACTAAACATAATTATTAATTAATTAAATAAAACTAAACAGTAAAACATCAAAAATGAATTCATAAAATCTGTAAAGAACTTCCTCAGTGTTCCAAAAACAGGATCCAGCTGGGTCCAACATGAGGCCTCCATCTGGTTCTGCCCCCACCACTCACTGCAGTCTGTTAGCAAAATATCTCATGACCCGCAGGACAGATTTTAATGACTCTTAGAAAACAATAATCTAAAATAAAGTTTGTAATCAGCCCAATTCAAGATGGCCACCACAGCTACGGTAATCTGTCTTGACACTGACACTCTGAGAAGCTCTTTTTATACCCAATGTGAATTGGTCTTCCAGATGTTCGTTATATGCTCAATTTCCTTTTTCCAACCACTTAGTACTACTTGTCCCAACTTTTTTGGGATTTGTTGACACTGTGAAATTTTGAATCAACATATTTTTCCTTTAAAATTTTACATTTACTCAGATTAAACTTTTAATCCGTCATCTATGTTCTATTACAAATAAAATATTGACATTTACCATCTCTACATCATTGCATTCAGTTTTTATCCACAATTTGTTTAGTGTCCCAACTTTTTGGGAATCCGTTCTCTATATAAACTGTGCAGTTCCTCTTAAAATGTAAATTTGCATTTAAATTTTAATAAATTTGCACGGTTTCGTTCACAATCCAACACTTCAACTTCTCTGAGATATCAATCATTTTGGTGTTGATAATTATTTTTGAAAGAAGAGTCACGTGCCATGTCCTCTGTCGCATGGAGGAAGAATTTAAAATGAAATTAATCTGCAAATCTGAGTGGCATCCGCAAGTTCCATCTTCCTGTTCCAGTCCTCAGCTAAGGAGATGATTGTGAGTTTAATAATACTGGTGTTATACAGTATTAAGCAAGTTAATTACAGTTTTTTTTAATTTATTGTACATATATGTTAATGGTTTGCTTACAGTTCAGATTCAGGGTAAATAGGTTCTGGGAGATTCAGTATGTAACAGAGGTGAAACACAGCTTTTAGGATGAAATTGCTCTGAAGAAGAAGACAACCTGCCCTGCCCATCAGGCTTCCTTGTTATTTCCTGCCTGTGATTTGACTATTTGATTCAAAACTATTTTCATGACTTAAATGTTTGGTGCATCTTAGAGAAGAGGATGATTTCACATAGAACACATCATTACATCTGTAATATCACATGTGGAGTTCCTCAAGGCTCTGTACTTGGACCAAAGCTATTTATTTTATATGTGAATGACTTGGTAAAATTTGTCCTTTTTGCAGATTACATGATATTCAGTAATAAAAAGAAAACTATTGATGTTCCATTTAAAATTGAGGGTGTTGAGATTTGTAGAGTGAATGAGGTGAAGTTTTTGGGTGTTATCATTGATGACAAACTGACATGGAAACAACACATAAATTCTGTAAGAATAAAAATAGCTAAATCGATTGCAGTACTGTACAAAGTCAGAGACCTATTGAATGATAAAGCTCTGTATTTGTTGTATAACACAATCATTGTTCCACACTTAATCTATTGTATTGATGTTTGGGGGAATGTGTGTAAAACAATCACAAAGCCTATTTTTGTATTACAGAAAAGAGCTGTAAGAATTATCACTAGAAAACATTACTGTCATCCATCAAGTACATTATTTTATCAACTGAAGTTATTGAAGTTCCATGATTTGGTAGACTATAATATTTTATCAGTTATGTATAGGGCTCAAAATAATGCATTACCTTTAAATATCCAAATGCATTTTGTTAAAAGACAAAGTTGTTATAATCTTAAGGGGACAGAGATGTTTGTAAAACCACAATTCAGAACTAGTTTGAAGGGACGTTCTACCTCAATCCAGGGAATTAGATTATGGAATGGCTTGGAGAATGTAGTTAAAAATGCCAAGTCAATGTTTACATTTAAGAAAATGATCAAAACTGAATTGTAGGTTATAAAATTTAAAAAATGAAGTGACATAATGTGTATTGTATTAGTTAGAAAATTAGTTATTAATTTTGTTCTGTTACTGGAAGATTATTATTGTTTAAACTGATTGTTTGGAAAAAAAGGGGCAGATATAATAAGATTTCTTATTCTTTCTGCTACCTTACATTTTTTTATATTTTGTATGTTATCATTTATGGGATTGTATTTTTTTTTTAAACTGAACATATTTTATAAATAAATTACATCATATACATGTATAACATCACCCCCTTTGAGATGTCAATCTTTGATGTCTCCAGGAAATTGATGTGAAGATGCAAAGTAAAAGCATCCTTGATTTAACAAGAACACTTCCTGTGATGTCATCACTGACAAAGAGAGCAGCTGAAAGAAGAATAAGAGGACCCGAGTACTGTATCCCAGAGAGAACCAGGTCTGGACCAGCAGGTGGACCCCTCAGCCTCATGACAGGATCATCTCCGCTCCTGGACCGAACGTTTCACTGACGTTCAGTTTGACAACAACGTGAGCTCCTCTCGTTTAAACAGGAAGTCCACTGGCTGCTAGACTTCCTGACCGGGAGACCACAGACAGTGCGGGTCGGGAGTAACACATCTAGCACCATCACATTGAACACAGGGGCCCCACAAGGATGTGTGCTGAGCCCCCTTCTATTCACCCTGCTAACACACGACTGCACACCATCGTACAGCTCCAACCACTTCATCAAGTTTGCGGACGACACAACAGTGGTGGGTCTCATCAGCAACAACGATGAGACGGACTACAGGAACGAGGTGAGCCGCCTGGCCTTGTGGTGCGGACACAACAATCTCACTCTCAACGTGGAGAAGACAAAGGAGATTGTTGTGGACTTCAGGAAGAGGGATGCCCAACATGCCCCTCTGACCATCAACAGCACCGCAGTGGAGAGAGTAGACAGCACCAAGTTCCTGGGAGTGCACGTCTCAAAGGACCTGTCCTGGAGCAGGAACACTGCATCACTGGCCAAGAAGGCTCACCAGCGTCTCTACTTTCTCCGCAAGCTGAAAAGGGCTGGAGCTTCAACCCCCATCATGAGCACCTTCTACAGAGGTGCCATAGAAAGTGTCCTGACCAGCTGCATCACTGTGTGGTTTGGTGCATGTACTGCATCCTGCCGCAAGAGCCTCCAGCGCATTGTGAGAGCAGCTGAGAAGATCGTGGGCACCTCCTTGCCCTCACTGCAGGACTTACACAGCAAACGCCTCACTCGGAAAGCCCACTGCATGGCAGGTGATCCCACACACCCACTACACAGCCGCTTTAGACTGCTGCCATCAGGGAGGAGACTGAGGAGTCTCCAGGCTCGAACCAGCAGACTGAGAGACAGCTCTGTTCATCAGGCAGTCAGGATGCTAAACACTCTGCCTGCTCTGCCCCCCCTCCCATTTGAACTGCCTTAACACTAAAACTTTCTCACACATTACCACACAACACAAAGATTTTAACACTGGACTCTGTGTCATCAAACGGGTTATTCACTAAACTCTCGGTCATGTGCTCATACAGTTTGCACTACTTCTCATACTTGCACTAATGTTTGTATTACATCACTGCCTATAGTCATAATACTGTTTACATTCTCTGTTTACATTTATTAATACTGTTTACTTTTATTACTACTGCTTACATTTAATTACTACTGTTTACATTTACAGTACACTACTCTAATATCTACACCACTGCTGATACATATACAGTGTGCTCTGAACGGTCTTATTTAGGGATGCCCAATGTGCCTTACTGCATATGCCACTTTTTGCCTCTATAACAACATCAACTACTACCTCATACATATACTGTGCACATTAACTCATACGCTGCTTTGCCACTTTGCAAATGTCAATGCTAGAAACCTTTAGTTTATTTTAGTTATACTTTTTATACTCTTTTTTTATACTAGTATGCAAAAACTCAGGACAGTATTATGTTCATTAAATGTTTAATGTTTTAGTTTTGGTTTTAGAGTTGGTGTAAATTTTCATACTCTTATACAGGGTATATACAGAAATTCTCAAGTTAAATTTAATACCTTTTAATACCTTTTTAATACCATCACAATATTTATTAATACCATCACGACACTGAGCTGCAACCGTAGCGGCATCCTCTTGTACTTCAGTTTAGAGCAACTAATTGTAAAATAGATTACTGTCATTTCCTTCCTAAATTTTGGTAGTAAATGTAGTTTTATAATAATTACTGGATACATCAATTTCAGCCAGCATGCATAGTTGGGCCCCACATGGGGTTATTGTGGGCTACTTGGGTAACGAGTGGGAATGGGATTTATCTGGGCTAACTGCATGAGACCCATATGGTTATCCCATAAAGGAACCCATTTTGTTGGCCCTGTTGGGCTAAATATATGGGTCCTATACAGCATTAATGTGGGCTAACTGGCAATGGGACAGAAATGGGCTATTTTACATGGGACCCATGTGGTTTTAGTATAATGGGCCCAGCATGGGAAGCCCATGTGGGCAGACTGCATTTACCCCAAGTGGTATAAGAGTGGGCTGACCTTACATGGGTTGAACCTGGGCATGAATATAAAGGTCCCAGTTCGTTTTTATGTGGGTTAACTGCGAATGGGACAGAAATGGGCATTATTATATGGGACCCATGTGGTTTTAATATAATGGGCCCAGCATGGGAAGCCCTTATGGGCCAACTGTATTTACCCCAAGTGAGCTAAATGTGGGATGACCTTACATGGCTTCAACCTGGGCATGTATATATAGGTCCCAGTTCATTTGTATGTGGGCTAACTGGGAATGGGACAGAAATGGGCAATACTATATGGGACCCATGTGGTTTCGGTATAATGGGCCCAGCATGGGAAGCACATGTGGGCTAACTGTATTCACCCCAATTGGGATAAGTGTGGGCTGACCTTACATGGATTGAACCTGGGCATAGATATATAGGCCCCAGTTAAATTTTATTTGGGCTAACAAGGAATGGGACAGATATGTGAATCAGTATACTGTATGGGACCCATGTGATTTTAGTATTATGTGCCCAGCATGGGAAGCCCATGTGGGCTAACTGTATTTATCCCAAGTGGTATAAATGTGGGATCACCTTACATGGGTTCAACCTGGGCATGGATATGTGGTGGTATAGGAAGGCGAATAATTACCTAAATAAATCTCAGGTGCGTAGGGCTGGTTGGCGGTGGGCGTGGTGTATAACTAGCTGCCGCATTCAGTCGGACAGGTCGTTTTCGTGCTCCCGCTGAATGGCTGGTGGCCGTGGGTGTTGGCCGTGCAAGGCAACCCGTCGCTGAGTGTGGTGCGGGCCGGTGTTGATTCCTTTACGGGGTAGGTGTTGTCTCTCTCTGCACTATAGCAATATCGAACAGAAACCCTAAATGGAGGTGTTGTTATAGGTAAAACGGCCGCGGCGCTGCGCTTCTCCGCCCCCTCATGCTGTGAGGGTGTGTGTGTGTGTACGTGGTTGTGAAGCCGGCAGGTAAGGAAACTATTGGCCTTGTAAGCTCTATTTGTGGCAGCTATATGAAGAGTAGTTATTAATTCACTTTCTTTAGGTCCCTTCCACCTGCCACTGCTGCTCTGTTTCCGGAGACTGATGCTCTGTCTTCCGGGTCCGCTCTGGGTTCCTGGCGACTCCGTTTGGGGGAAGCTCTGTACGAGTGATTGAAACACGGACCGTGGCGTCGTCAGCTGTTTCCCTGACCGTGGTGTCGTCAGCTGTTTCCCTTACAGCGGCGCGTGGAGTGTGACGTCAGTGCAGCCAGCTGCTTGTCGCTGGAATGTGACGCGAGTGTACCCCGGTCGAATGGTGAACTGTATATATTTATTGTAATTGTTTATGTCTATGTGAGTAATTGTTTTGTGTGGAGTAGTCAGTATCTTTGGGGTTTAAAGGGTTTTTGGGTTTGTTTATTTAGAAGTGGTGTTGGCATAGCAGCCCCATTTTGGTGAATAATTTACTGAACATTGAATGTAAAGGATGTTTAAATTTGTGCAAAGCAAACCTGCGGGGTGTTACAAACATAAGGTTAATAATCTCTGGGTGAAACTCCCAGGGTGGCGTTGTCTAACTTATCATGGTTAATCAGTTTCATGCTCTTAGCTAAGGAAGTAATGCCACATTTTTGGCGTTGTTGGTAGGGCTTTGCTTTTATGAACATCCGGGACTAGTAGTTGTGACTTGCAATATTGGGGTTTTTTATTGGTGTTTCTCTTTGGTTTATTTTCTTTTGTGTTTTGTGTGCAGATTGGTCGACCGGAAGCAGAGCAGTGGTGGTTCCAGCACATCTTTGAGGTGGTGGGTGGTTAAGATTTGTAATTATGGCCGAGGAAATTAGGGAGCTCAAAGAGTTGGTGGAGAGCTTAAAAATTGATAATGAGCAGTTGCGCCAAGGGCAGGCCAGCTCAAGTGCCCAGCCGTCGACTTCAGGAGTAGGCCTACCTAATGCCCCTCTTACAGAGAGACTGATTTTTGTGCCTAGAGATAGGAAGTGTCCCATCTTTAGAGGAAGGACCGGCATAGGACTGAGTGAGTGGATGGAGGAGGCGGAGATGTGTATGCGGGCGCGACATTTGTCTGTGGCTGATCAAGCTTTTTTTCTTTTGGATCACTTAGAAGGGGAGGCTCGAAATGAAATTAAGTATCGTTCTAGTGCGGAGAGGGAGAACCCTGCCAGAATATTTGAAATTTTACAGGAATTATATGGCTGCGCTGAGTCATATGTTGCTTTACAAGAAACCTTCTTCTCCAGAAGGCAGCAAGAGGGAGAGAGCCTTCAGGAGTTCTCCCTTGCATTAATGGGCCTTATGGAGAGGGTAAAGCAGCGCGCACCTGCTGGCATGTTGAACTCAGTGATGTTGTTAAGAGATCAGTTTGTTGAACAGGTGTTGGATGGTTCTCTGCGTCGTGAACTGAAGCAGTTTGTGCGCAGGAGGCCAGACAGCACCCTGCTTGAGGTTAGGGCTGCAGCAATTCAGTGGGAGCGCGAAGGGGTACCCTATGGGGTGAGAAGTCCAAGCCAATCAGTTCCGTCTGTTCATGGTATTCAGTATGGGATTTATGGTAGCCCGCGGGTAGCTCCCCTAGCAGCTGCAACGGAAATGAGCCAGCTTAGAGAGATGCTAAAGTGTCAGCAGGAACAGCTCCAGCAGCTTAGTGAGAGCATTTCCCAGTTAAAAAACTCTCGTAGTTCCAACCGTCCTCGGTTCTCGGGTCCAGTGATTTGCAGGCGGTGTAACCAGCCCGGCCACTTTGCACGAGAATGTGACGGGGTGCGTGTCTCTACTCGGGTCCCAGTTCGGAGTAATCCAGCTTCTCGTCCCCACCCTGCTTCAGAGGGGGAAAACTAGTCCCCACCGAACTGCCGAGTCACTGTTCAGGTGGGGGTGTTATTGGCTCACAGCCTGTTATGAGAAACTTTGGCGCGTCTAAATTGGTGTCCGCTTGTCCTCATGTAGATGTAGTCATGGGTGGAGTAACGGTCCCCTGTCTGTTGGACACTGGTTCAATGGTGTCCACGGTCTCTGAAAGTTTCTTTCGCCAACATATGGAGTCTGGAGGTAGGGGATGCCTCCATTCATGTCATTGGTTGGAGCTTAAGGCCGCCAATGGTCTTAAAATCCCGTATATTGGTTATTTAGAACTTGAGGTACAACTTTGTGGCAAATTGATTCCTGGATGTGGTGTTTTGGTGGTAAAGGACCCTTGTGGTGAAGTGCCAGGTGTTGTAGGGATGAATGTGATCAGGAGGTGTTATCAGGAACTGTTTGGGCTACATGGGGTGGCTTGGTCTTCTGTGTCTGGTGTTTCTGAGGCCCCTCGGTCGGTCGTGCAGGCCCTGCAGCAGTGCCAGTCTGCTTCTTTACAGGAATCTCGAAGCAGCCCTGGAAGGGTAAAAGTTAGAAAAAAAACAGGCTGTCGGATTCCTGGGGGAGTTATGAAAATCGTGGCTGTCACCTGCTCTGAGGAATATTCAGGCTCGACGGCTCTGTTTGAACCGGTAGAGTGTGGATTGCCGTCTGGTTTGCTCGCTTCCCCTGCCTTGGTTCCGGTAATTAAGGGAACGGCTTATGTACCCATTGTTAATGTTGGTTCCAATGAGGTGGTGTTATATCCTCGCATTATGGTTGGCACCTTGAGTGGCGTACATGTTATTAGCCTTCCCACAGGGATTTCTGAAGTTCCAGCCAAGGTGGCTACACTGGGGTGCCAGATGGCTTCGGTTAGTGTACAACAACAAGTGAAGGATTTGGATTTTTCTTTATTGTCTGTGGAGGAACAGGGGCAGGCGAGATCATTGCTCCAGCAGTATGGGACAGTTTTTTCTTCTAATGAAGGTGATTTGGGCTGTACCAGTATGATAACTCATGAGATTCCTCTGGTAGATGATGCCCCCGTTAGACAACGCTATAGGCGCATCCCCCCTTCTGAGTATGAGGTGGTGAAGGACCATATTAATCAACTACTTGCGTCGCAGATCATCTGTGAGAGTAGCAGCCCGTATGCATCGCCCATAGTCCTGGTAAGAAAAAAAGATGGGAGTATTCGAATGTGTGTTGACTATAGACAGCTAAATAGCAAGACCCGAAAGGATTCATTTCCCCTTCCCCGGATTGAGGAATCGTTGGATGCTTTGTCTGGTGCCTGTTGGTTTTCTACTCTTGATCTAGCCAGCGGGTACAATCAAGTTCCAGTAGCGGAGGCAGATCGTCCAAAAACTGCCTTCTGTACTCCCTTCGGGTTGTTTGAATGGAACCGAATGCCTTTTGGGTTGTGTAATGCACCTAGCACGTTCCAGCGGTTGATGCAACGACTGTTTGGGGATCAGCAGTGTCGATCAGTTTTATTATATCTGGACGACATTGTGGTTTTTTCTTCTAGTGTGGAACAACATCTAGAACGGTTGGAGGTAGTGCTAGGCCGACTTCATCAGCAGGGGCTCAAGGCAAAGCTTAGTAAATGTTCTTTCTTCCAGAAAGAGGTACGTTATTTAGGTCATGTGATCTCTAGTGAAGGGGTTGCTACAGACCCCAGTAAAGTGGAAGTTGTAGCTAACTGGCCAACTCCTACTAAAGTCTCAGAGCTTCGGTCATTTCTGGGTTTTGCTAGTTATTATCGTCGTTTTGTAAAAGATTTTGCAAAATTAGCAGCCCCTTTGCATAGAGCTGTGGCTCAGTGTGGTGGTGCTAAAGCAGTTAAGAAATCAGAGGTCGGGTTTGCTGTATATTGGACTGCTGAATGTCAACAGAGTTTTGAGGGCCTAAGGGCTAAGCTAACTACCACACCAGTGTTAGCTTATGCAGATTTTACCCAGCCATTTATCCTGGAGGTTGATGCCAGCCATGGGGGCCTGGGAGCTGTGCTCTCCCAACGGCAGGCAGGCAAGGTGAGGCCGATTGCTTATGCTAGTCGGGGGTTGAGGCCCACCGAGAGAAACATGGCCAACTATAGTTCCATGAAGCTGGAGTTTCTGGCTCTCAAGTGGGCCATGGCTGACAAATTCAGGGATTATTTGTTGGGGAATAAATGTATTGTATATACTGATAACAATCCCCTCAGTCATTTGTCCACTGCTAAATTGGCCGCCACTGAGCAGAGGTGGGCTGCGCAGCTGGCCTCTTTTGACTTTGAGATAAAGTATCGGTCAGGTCAGCTTAATGTGAATGCTGATGCACTTTCTCGTCAGCACTCCCCCGATCCACCAGATATGAAAGCCATGCTTCCGGGAACAGCTATGCCTCAGGCCTTGCAAGAAGCTTTGGAGTTTGGGACAGTTGAAGCGCGCCAAGCGGTTGTGGCAGTTTTGCCACACCGCACTGCAGCCGAACTGTGTGTTTTGCAGCAGGCCGATCCCCTCTTGCAGGAGGTGTTGGGGTTTTGGAGGAAAGGCCAATACCCCAGTAGAGAGGAGCGGGCCCTGTTGTCTGCTGCCACATTGGTTTTGCTTCGTCAGTGGGACCGGTTTGTAGAGAGAGAGGGAGTGCTCTATCGGAAGATATTTAGACCAGATGGTGGTGAGGTCATTTGTCAGTTGATATTACCCAGGGTACTTGTTAAAGATGTTCTGACCCAAGTTCATGAGGAACATGGTCATCAGGGGGTGGAGCGAACTTTGGCGCTCCTACGATCTCGGTGTTATTGGCCTTATATGGCCTCCGAAGTGGCCCAATGGTGTCAGGCGTGTGGAAGGTGCCAAGTAGCAAAAGATGTTCACCCCAGGGCTCATGGTCCAATGGGGCATTTACTGGCGTCGCGTCCCAACGAAATCCTAGCCATTGATTATACCACCTTGGAGCCCACCCAGGATGGCTTGGAAAATGTTTTGGTTTTGACAGATGTATTTAGTAAATACACTGTGGCTATCCCCACCCGAGATCAGCGAGCTGCCACAGTGGCTAGGGTGCTGGTATCCGAATGGTTTTATAAATTTGGTGTCCCTGCTCGGTTGCATTCTGACCAGGGTCGTAATTTTGAGAGCCTGCTTATTCAGCAGTTGTGCAGTTTATACGGCATTGTGAAATCCCGTACCACTCCCTACCATCCAGAGGGAAATGGTCAATGTGAGCGCTTCAATCGGACGCTGCACAACCTGTTAAGGACGTTGCCTGTGTCCCGGAAGAGAGATTGGCATACTTGTTTGCCTCAGGTTCTTTACTGTTATAACACGACCCCTCAT
>JBBPBX010014343.1:3472-17690 GCA_038048925.1 Garcialebias charrua
GTAGGCCGGATTGAAGTCACCCACGGGCCAGAAATGGTCCACAGGCCACCAGTTGAATAGCACTGATATGTGTAATTTTTAAATGTGCTTATCTGTCTATTTTGTCATCTCTGTGCATTTTACAACGTTTTACAGGCTTATTCCCTTTGGCTCTAAATAAGAAGTGTTAATAGCCACGTATCAATAGCCAGTGACATTGCTTGTGCCGAACTTTATTCCTTTAAACCAGTCTTTGACAAAACAGTGCAGCTTTCCCTACATTGGATTTTTAAAAAGCTCATGTGGACATTTAAAAGAGAGCCCCTCTGTTTGGAAACCAAATAAAAACTCCAGCAAAAGTATAATTAGAGCGGCGCTGATGGTGCGGTTGCTTTAAACGAGCCGTTGCTCCTTTTGAAATGGTTAATTTTACAGGAGTTTCAGGACGTCGACCGAAATAAATCTCGACTTGATGGGTTTTATTTATTTGGAATTTAATAAACTCGGGCAGACTGTACAAAGCCACGGACAGAGGCAGCATGATGTGCACGGGCTGTGATTTATGTATCGACTGCTGCAGAACTGATGATGTTTGTAGCTGGATGGAAACAAAGAAACGTGGCCCAGATCTGCAACTGGAAACTGAACTCTTGTCTGCGTGAAGGCACTTGAATGTTTACCACTCAGCTCTGTGTAAAAGAGAAAGATGTGACACTCAAAGTGATTTTTTTTTTTGGTTCATGTTTATAGCACCAGAGTTCACCAACAAGCAGGCTCATTCTCCCTGGCTGCCTCTCTGTGTCTGGAAGTCGTTGGCAGGACGGAGCAGAGCAACAAATGAGCTAATTGTTCTGTAAATGATTTATCCTGTGCTGAGGCAGAGCAGCCAGTGTTTAATTCAGCGCCTGCTATTAGAAACACATTGACGTCGGGCTTTGATGGCGATGTTAAAGGAGTCTGGAAACCGCTCTCTGTGGAACGCCCTCTCTGCTTACACTCACACCTCCACAAGCGACACATACCGTATTTTCCGGAATATAGGTTGCGGCTTTTTATCATTTTTGCACGCCCTGCGACCTATATTCAGGTGCAACCTATTTATGGCTTTTTATAAAATAAGCTGATTTGTAATCATTTATTAACAAAAATTAAACTGAGACACACTCTTACAATAATGTCAGCTAACAAATATATATTTTTAGGTGTTTATCCTGCTAAAATTATTCATTTATTAAAGAAAAGTTCAGCTCAGACACATATTTGCTATAATTTTTATCAAACAATTAATTGTTTTTAAGTGTTAATCTTCTTAAAAGCCTTGCTGTGCGCTCCTGTGGCAGACATTTGCAGCAGAGCTAAACACGGTCCATATTCTGACCTACCGTATTGTCTGGTGTATAGGTCGCACCGGTGTATAGGTCGCATTGTCCAATTATCACCAATAGATTGGAAAAATCCCTAGATAGGTTGCACCTACGTTTAGCTCTGCTGCAAATGTCTGCCACAGGAGCGCACAGCAAGGCTTTTAAGAAGATTAACACTTAAAAACAATTATTTGTTTGATAAAAATTATAGCAAATATATGTCTGAGCTGAACTTTTCCTTAATAAATGAACGTAATTGTGAAATGAGCTGGATTTAAAAATTTGTTTCGCCAAAAGTGATAACAAGCCATATATAGGTCGCACCGGTGTATAGGTCGCAGGCCTTGAAAAAAAACATAAAAATGTGTGACCTATACACCGGAAAATACGGTATATTCAGGTGCGACCTATATATGGATTTTTCCAATTCTTTGGCAATAATTGGACAATGCGACCTATATTCAGGTGCGACCTATATTCCAGAAAATACGGTACACGGTTCTTTACCGTCCGCCGGCTCTCTGAGAGATGTTTATCAAAAGCACTTTTCATTTGTTCAAACCAGACGGCAGCTCGTTCTTCCTGCGCGGCGTGCACAAAACGCTCACGTCTGATTACTCCGTTCGGGAGCTCTGGATTACGACTCTGCTTTCAACACGTTCTCAAACTGATGGTGTGCAGGAAGTTGTGGAGACAGAGAGAAAGAGAAAGCCAGCGAGTCAGCGGGATAATCAGCTTGGCAATTTATTCTCCAGTTTGGACAGTTTGGTTAGAGGCCGTGCTGAAACCACACTCTGCGTCTTTATGGAGGCCAAATGAAGCGTGCACCTATGGAGAGGCTGAAGGCATTGGTAGGCCGTGTGCAGAAGCATGCTAATGACTGCGGTTTTTTTACCGTTATTTGGATATTAATCTGTTTTTCACTGGAAAAAGCATTACATCACTTCGGTGCACGAAGCTGACGTTCTTAAAGTCGACGACGGAAAAGCTCTGATTTACTGATAAAGCCTAAAGTTAAAGATTTGTGCGTCACGAGCGTCGCCTGTATTTCAAGCTATGCTAATTAGGTGCATCAAAGTTAGCTCAGAGGCTGCGGTCAGTTTTTAAATATATTCTCCCCCATGCTCCGTGCATGTGTGTGTGCGTCTGGTTTGTGTATGACTGTGAGCATTCAAGGCCGGACTTGTCTGTATTGCCTCTTTTCCACCGCTCGGCTCGGCTCGGGTTGGATCGGCTCAGGTCGGCTCAGTTCGGGTCGGGTCACATCTATGTTCTGTTTCCACAGCTTTTTTGTACCCCTTCTGTGGGCGGGGTCCAGAATCCTACTCGTCTTACCACATGGTGGCAGTAGTGTTCCTCAAGCTATTTACTACAGTACTAGCCACCACTAGAAGAAGAACACAATAAAGACTTTGTTTCACATATTATCAATTCTATCAAAAACCACAAAGCTGATATTTTTCAAAAAAATCTAGTGTGATCACAACATGTTCATATACGAAATGTATCCTGTTGGAGTTATTTGAAATAAAATTCAATGTTTTATAGACATAAATGTGTCAACCTACGTCCATTATTTTCTACTTTGTTTCACATATTATCAATTCTATCAAAAACCACAAAGCTGATATTTTTCAAAAAAATCTAGTGTGATCACAACATGTTCATATACGAAATGTATCCTGTTGGAGTTATTTGAAATAAAATTCAATGTTTTATAGACATAAATGTGTCAACCTACGTCCATTATTTTCTACTTTGTTTCACATATTATCAATTCTATCAAAAACCACAAAGCTGATATTTTTCAAAAAAATCTAGTGTGATCACAACATGTTCATATACGAAATGTATCCTGTTGGAGTTATTTGAAATAAAATTCGAATTTTTATAATTTATTTTCGTTGTGCAAACACAGGTTTTGGAAAAAGTCAAAGCGAAACTACTTTAAATGCAGCACATTTGACCATACGTGACAATATTAAAGCGTGGTTAAGCTCAGGAGCCCTCGTACTATTAAAGTCAGCTATGAAATATATTTTATATCTGTTCATTGAGCTACATTTAAAGACATAAAGCCGCCCGCGCGCCGCGTGTTACTCGTGGCGAAACTACTTTTTAAAATCGTGCAGTTTTGAGCAGTACGTGATTTTATTAAGGACACGTTCAGCTGAAGACCCATCTTTGCTATAAATTTAAAAAATAACAATTGTTTTTACCGTGTTATTCATGTAAAAGTCCTGCCGTGGTAGCTTCCCTGGCTTCCGTAAAAACAGCTCGAGTCTCCTCCTCCCTCCTTCCGGAGCGGGTGAGCTCGCTTCAGTACACCTCTGAAAGCAGCCCGATAATCTCAGGAAATCTCGCGCGGCTCCGCTCGGAATAGCCGGTGGGAAAGGATGAAAGGGGGTCTCTGCGACGCACATATGACGTAACATCCGACCCGAGCCGACCGGTGGAAAAGGGGCATTTGTTTTCAGCGCAGATGGAAGCAGTTAAACTCTAATTCAACACCAACAGAAGAAGTCGGGTCAGATAACAAAAATCTATTAGCAAAACTATCATTCTGTTGTCGTTTGGTCTTCGGGGATGGAGCTGCTCGCCGGGGCAAATTAAAACGCAAACACAGAGCTCTGATCCCGGCGAAGAGACCTACATCACAGCTGACGGAGCTGCTTTTAATTATGATGCTTTTAAAAACAATACGTCCTGAAGCTAATAGCTGTTTCAGAGAGGACATCTCAGCACGGATGATAAAGTGATGCAGAATGAAGGAGGTCGTCCGAGATGAGAGAGAATGAAGTTCAGCTACCATATTTTTCGGAGTATAGGTCGCACCGGAGTATAGGTCGCATTGTCCAATTATTTCCAATAGATTGGGAAAATCCCTAGATAGGTCGCACCTACGTTTAGCTCTGCTGCAAATGTCTGCCACAGGAGCGCACAGCAAGGCTTTTAAGAAGATTAACACTTAAAAACAATTATTTGTTTGATAAAAATTATAGCAAATATGTGTCTGAGCTGAACTTTTCCTTAATAAATGAACGTAATTGTGAAATGAGCTGGATTTAAAAATTTGTTTCGCCGAAAGTGATAACAAGCCATATATAGGTCGCACCTGAGTATAGGTCGCAGGCCATGAAAAAATTGTAAAAAGGTGCGACCTATACTCCGAAAAATACGGTACTTACAGTGTTACAGCGTGGGGATGGTTAGCTCCACGTGTAAAAGACATTTTGGTGAAATCAGGTGCTTTTCATGGGTCATCAGGATGAATGTTAGCCAGACAAACATTCCAGGCCACATAAAGTCACACTGGGCCTATTTGCTTTGGTAGTTAGCTCATTTTAAAAGGCTAATTTGTTATTTTTTTAATCGATGGTCATTTATGAGGGTAATTACCGCTTATATAAGCCACCGGCGGCTCTGACACAGACCTAAATATTTTCGCTTAATAATCTAAAAGGATATGACCAGTTCTCATTTCACGGTTAAATACCAATCTCCTTACACAGAAAGGAGGCCCGTGCCCGAAGTGGAATTATTTTTTCCAACCAGTCAGTCTTGTCCTCGTGCAGCCAGATCCCAAATTAGATGTTTTTATTTGACAGACCAAGCTTAGGGGAAGAAAAAAAAACAGACTGCACGGAAAATCCACTGTTCTAAGTTAGACATATATCAGCTGGATTGAGTTTCAGGAAAACGAGGATAAAGCTGTATAAAAATGTAAGATTTGTGAGCTGATAAGAGGAAAGCTCTGAAGAAAGCTCCTTCTGTCTCTTCTTCTTCTGTAATAAAATTAAAATATTGTCTCGGCGCGGTGATATCTTCACATGGTATCTTACGTAAACATCGTCCGATAATCACATTATTGTTGGACTAATCACCCTCTGGGGAGGTCACTGTTATACTGGTGTGTGTGCACTGAGAGAAGGAGAAGAAGGAGCAGAGCTGTCATCTGACCGTGTCCTATTAGTGTTTGGGAGATTGTTTGACCGTCGGGCCAGCTTTAAAGTGCTCCGCTCCCACTTCTTGTTCTGACTGAAGCTGTTAGTCGAGCCTCGCCAGCTACAGCTGTGCCTCCAGACCGTCACGGTGAATCACGGGATGGCTCCTAATCATTCCGCTGTAATTTCATGTAATTTAGTAAATTGTCCCATTTTTTTTTCTCAACACATGGGTTTTTAGGTGAAAAATTTTATGTATCTCCTTTCTGACCTCAAGTACTTTTCCTTCCACTGATAAATAGCTGCAATTTTCCACGGGCACTTTCCAACAAACACCGGAGAGTACGGCTGCACTTGTGCTTTCCAGCTGTTGGTTTGATAGTTTGTGTTGGGAGCAAGTACCATAACAGCAGCGCTACAGTCGGGCCAAAGTTTCTCAGGCTGTGTTAAACTCGTTCTCTCAACAACAACAAAAAAAAAGAGGAGTTCTGGCCCAGTCCCAACACCGCCTTCGCAGTGCTCCTGGTGTTTTTGTATATATTGTTAGGCAGAGTCCAAATAAAGCCGTGGAGGTCAAAAGTTAAACTAATAAAAGGGCTCAACTCAACTTGAACAAATCACTTTTACTTAATTTATATATTTTTTTTATTTTGTTTATTTATTCATTTAAAAGAACAATACAAAAGAGTTTCATCAGATACAAGAATACAAGTAGGATCAAATAAAAGGAGCAGAAAGAAGATGAAATCTTATCATATCTGCCCCTTATTTCACAATTTGTTCAAACAATGATAACTTTCAAACTACATCACAAAATGAACATAAGCCTGGGGTTCTGACTACTTATTTTCTTATGGATTTTATTGTGATTCTGAGTTTTGTCTTAACACACTTTATTAATTAAATTCAACATCCTCGCTCAGGGTTTGAACAAACTGTTGTGTAAAACTTTCAAACCTGAAGGAGCGATGACCTTTGACTTTTACTGGATGTTTGTGAAAGGGTGGCTGGAAGAGACCGGATCAGTGCCTGTGTCGTGGAGTGTTGATCCCTGGACTAAGTCCACGCTCAAAAATAACAAATGTCCAGATTAGATTGACATGCATGATAGCTCGTTTCAAAAACATAATCCAGTCTGCAGCTATACCATCCATTAGTTATCTTTACCTGCTTCTTCCTTTTCGGGTCGTGGAGGTCACTGGTGCCCATATCCAGCCATCACTGTCTGAGAGGCAGGGGACACCCTGGACATGTCTCCAGTCCATCACAGAGACACATAAAGACAAATGAGACAACCATTCACTCTCTCACTCACACCTAGAGACAATTTAAAGTCACCAATCAGCCTAACAAGCATGTTTTTTGGTCTGTGGGAGGAAAGTGGAGTACCCAGAGAAAACCCACACATGCATGCACAAAGAGACAATTCAGTTTGTTTACCGGTATATACTGTAGCGCCAGTCACAACAGAAATCATCCCAGGGCACTGGACAGAAACACACATAAAAAGTTAGTTAACATTATTTATCTGAGGAGCAGACTGCTCTGAATTTAACTCCATCACAGACTCTCATCTTGAGCAAGCATGAAGGTGACAGTGGAAAGGAAAAACTCCCTCATGAGGAAGAAACCTTTAGCAGAACCAGACTCAGGATAATTGGCCATCTGCTTTGACCACCTAAGTTTAAGAGTAACAGATACACAATGGCAGGTCAAGAATCACATGTTAAGATAGAAATAGTAGCAAATGAAAACTATTCAATTTTAACAATTAATTTAAGAAATTAGGTCAATTTGTCCTCCAGTAGTCTAAGCCTATGGCAGCACAACAAGCCAACCCTAATTATAGATTTATCAAAAAGGAAAGTCTTAAGTCCAGTCTTCAAACTGGACAATGTGTCAGCTTCATGGACTGGAAGTTGGTTCCACAAGAGAGGAGCCTGACAACTGAAAGATCTTCCTCCCATTCTGCTCTTAGAAACTCTAGGAACCACAAGTAAACCTGCAGTCCGAGAGTGAAGTGCTCTGTTAGGAAAATATGGAACAATAACATGCAAACTCCACCCAGAAAGGCACCCAGCTTGGATTTGAACCTGCAACCTTCTTGCTAAGAGGTAACAGCTCTACCAGATGAGCCACCGTGCCACTCGCTGTAGCAATGGTGCACACTCAGAATATTATTGTTATCATTAGAGCCGGGATATAAGGCTTGTTGAAGGGAGAGCCGTTCGCTTCAAAGACTCGTTCAGTTTTGCACGGCAGCGACGTCTTGATGTACGGCTGAACGTAGTGACGTGTGACATCAGGGCCGCACCTCGTGTATATTCAAGCAGGAGAAAAAGACTAAACTAGGAATGGTAAATGGAGCTTACTTATATAGCGCTTTCCAGCCCCCTATGAGGGGCCCCAAAGCGCTTCACAGTACCAGCCATCCACCCATTCATACACACATTCATACACCGGTGAACATCTAATTATTATTAAAAACACATTTGATCACTGCCAAAAAACAATGCTACATGTTGAGCACGTTTTATTCTGCAAGTCTTTGTCCTGTTCAGTAAATGTGCCTGTGTGTTTGTAGTTACAAGAACACTTTTTTATCAATGAACACTGTTGCAACTTCCCAGTAATACAAACCAACAGGTACTGGTTCTGCATGTTGGATGACCACTGTGCACGTTTGAAAGTTTGGTTTCACACAAGAGATTTATTCATTCTGACACATCGTTTCTCTTTTTGATGAATGTGAACTGAAGCTGTTGGGAGCTTGTTGAAAGGGATTTAACCTTTTGAGTTCATGTAGCAGCATCTTGTAGAGGTGTGCTGTTCACAACCGACCTGAAGCTGCTGTGATGGGCGAGCATACCGGAGCAGAGGGTCGGGTGCTCGACGAGCGTGGTCTGGCTGCTTGATTTGGATTTTCTGATGATATGTGGGTGTTCAATGTAAAAATTAGTTTCTTTATTTTTATTTTTATTTTTTTTTTTGTGTACGGAAAAGCCAAAACTATTGTATGTTTGTTTATGTTTTTGTATAACTCTTACATCTTTACATCTTAAATCTCTACGGGTGATTTGTAGTGATGTAATGCTGCCGTCCAGCAGATGTTATATATATATATGTCACTGACAATGAATGCCACCTGACGAACTGTAAAGACAACTCTGTAAAAGGAATGGATCCGCAAGAGCTGGCTCCATTCAAAAAGCTTCATATTCAACCTTTATTTAGGCAGGTTAATCTCATTGAGCCTCAAGGACTCATAAACACACACTTGGACACACTTGGACTAAGCCCCTCTATTTGTAACTGGGTCTTAGACTTAACAGACAGACCACAGTCCGTGAAGATCCACAACTTCTCCTCCTCCACCATCACCCTCAGCACTGGCTCTCCTCAGGGATGTGTGCTGAGCCCTCTTCTGTTCACTCTGCTCACATATGATTGTACAGCCACACATCCAGGCTGTCATATTGTTAAGTTTGCAGATGATACAGCTGTGGTGGGATGCATCACAGATAATGATGAATCCAGCTACAGACAGGAGGTGGAACATCTGGAGAGCTGGTGCAAAGAGAACAACCTTCACATGAATGTGAAGAAGACGAAGGAGATGATTGTGGACTTCAGAAGGAACAAACACACCCACACCCCACTGTATATAGGTGGATCTGCGGTGGAGGTGGTCTCCAGCTACAAATACCTGGGTGTACACATGAATGATAACCTCAGCTGGAGCAACAACACCACCAGCCTGATCAAGAAAGGTCATCAGAGACTCTACTTCCTCAGACGGCTGAGACGAGCCGGTCTGAGAAGCCCAGTCCTCACCTCGTTCTACAGGTGTGCAGTGGAGAGCGTCCTGTGCTCCAGCATCAACGTGTGGCATGGAGGCTGCACAGTTGCAGAGAGAAAAGCTCTGCAGAGAGTGGTGAAGGCTGCACAGAAGTCTGTGGGAGTCAGTCTCCCCACCATCACAGACATTTACACCTCCAGATGCAGAAAAAGAGCCACCTGCATCATGAAAGACCTCACTCACCCAGCACACTCACTCTTTGCACCACTCCCCTCGGGACGGAGGTTGAGGAGCATCAAATGTAGAACCACTAGACTGAGGAACAGCTTCTACCCTGAGGCTGTCAGACTCATGAATAAATAAATAATAAGAATAAACACTGCAAAATGTCACATCATGCTGATACTGATCTGTTTCTTGTTGCTGCGTTCATCTGTGACCATCTGCTCATGTTCGTGCTGCTGTTTATAATGATGTTTTTCTACTACATTAGGGCTTAGTGTATTACTAGCTGATGTGATGTCTCTCTTAGTTAATCCTAGATGTTATTATTGTATTTCTCTTGCATTTGTTGTTGGATGTAACTGGGACCCTGTGTACATAATCTCGTTTTCAACACATGTACTACATGCGGTGCAAATGACAATAAATTCTCTCTGACTCTGACTCTGACTCTGACTAACAAGAGAGACCTGGTTTCATCAAAGAATGATGACAACAGCAACAGTAGATCTTCCTTGAACAATCAACAATAGACAATCATAAGAGAGAAATACAGATTTTTTTTAAACAAGTTAAAACAAAGATATCAAAGTAGCAAAACAGACAGATTATAAGGCAGATGTAGAAAATCAAAAACAGGAACATGCCTGCATTGGTTTTTGCCAGGATTCCAACAGATTCTTAAAACCATTTAGAGAAGTCAAGTTCGAGAGCTTCAGATCTTTTTGTAAGATATTCCAGGAAGCAGGAGCGGAGTAGGAGAAGGCCCTTTTCCCAAGTTCAGTCCTCACTGATGGAACACTGCAGGTAATCATGTCCTGAGAGCGCACGCTGTAGCTGCACTCACGCAGAGACATGTAGGAGGAGATGTATGAGGGCAGTAGACCAAGAAGTGATTTAAAGATGAAAATGTACCAGTGGAAAATCCCATTCTTAACATCTCACAAGTTACAATATCAAATATATCATCTTTAAGAGTAAGACTACACACGTAAAGTACAACAGGACTAAAGAGTATTTCAGGTGTTTGTGCTTGCGTTCATAGCCAACTAGAAAAGGTAATTCAACTCCAGTCTAATAAGTGATCCAGTGTCTGGCCAGACGGAGGAAGAATCACGTTAAAGTTTCTGTCTCCTCACACTCACCTTAATTAATAGGAGAACTGAGTCCAGCTCCAATCCTGTGACTTCATGCTCTTATTCCTACTACCTGATCCAAACACCTCCCCCACGCTAACGTCAGTCAAATGGATCTTTCCAACACCTCCACCTCGTGCTCAGACTGAGAGGAAATGTGTAACAGGTGTTGGGTTGATGAGAAGAAGACAGGCAGCACGGAGTTGTTGCTGGGGCTCAGCGCCTGGTGTAATTAAAAAATGTTTATTTGGAGTTTATTTAATTTATATTAGAGCCTTAATGAAGTAGTTCAGAAAGAGAATGAACTTTTAGTTTTGATGTAATCAGGAAAACAAAGTCATCAAACTTTGGGTTGTGATAGTAATAGATCAGTTGTCTGAGGTGGTAAATCTGAAACATCAGCTCTAAAAGTCAAACAGGTGAAGGGTGTTGCATTTCCAAACTGGACTCGATAAAATCCAAGGACTTTGACTTGAAAAGTCACACAAGAGGTGAGGAGGGAAAATGTGATGTTATTTTCCTGGCCTGATAGAGAACAGCTTCTCACCAGCCAGGAAATCTAAACGTCTCCGCTCTGACACCACAGAAACCAGAAGCACAAACAGCTGTCATGATCAGACCCTGCTACCTGTAATTAAATTAAAGAAGTGCTGCTGCTGTCTGCTACAGCTAATGTTGTCTACTGCTGTGTGGGATGTTTGTGAGTTCACTACCAGTCAAGAATAATTTACTTTATCCAATAACCAAACGCAGTATTTTTACAGAACCACACTCATTTTCAACATCTCTGATATCAGCTGGGGCAAGTTTACCTTCAGTCAAATACTGTGGTTTATGCACGCTCCAAGAAATACAGTACTTAATGGTTAAAAACCCTTCAGATACAATGAAAACGGAAATCTGAAAACATTGATTCCTGCTAATTTAAATGAAGTGCTTTGTTCAATCATTCTGATCTTGTCAGAGAGATTAAAACCCTCTCCAGTGGGATTACTGTAAAGCTACAGGATGATAGTTTAGAATAACAAACACAGATCAGGAATGTTGAGAGAACTATTGAAACAATTCACTAAAAAATACATTTTCCTGAGTAATAATTATTTGTTCAGAGTGTTTCATACAGAAACTAGTGTTTGTTATTGGTGTGATTTTTCTTTAAAAAAAAAAAAAAAAAAAAGAGTTTATGATTCTGTCACCTTGAAATGACCAAACTTGAATTTTCTTATTTAAAAACAATTTTTTCTGTGTGCGAAAATATATATATATATTTTGTTTGTTTGTTTGTTTTTTACTTAAAATGCCAAAATAAAAATATAGTGTAAAAAATGTGGTGTTTTTGTGACACGATTTCATTAAACCATTTACTCTGTTATGATTCAGTTCAATTCAGTTTATTTCTACAGCTCCAAGTCACAACAGAACTTGTCTCAGGGCACTGAACAGAAGCGTCTATATGCAGACCCTTTAAAAAAATATATATATCATGAAAAAGTTGTTTAACTTCCACTATTCTATTCAAAAAGTTAATATTTAATAGATGATAGATTCAGGGTCCACAATTTAAATTATTTCAATTAATTAGTTTATTTTTACATAATTTGGGCTTCCAGCTCATGAAACCCACAAAAACAGGATTAAAACAATAGAATACTGTGAAGAAATAAACCCAAAGTTTAAAGGGCATGAATATTTTAAACTGAGTGTGACACACTAATCATCTACGAACTCAAAGCACCTGCACAGGTTTCTACGGGTGTCATTAAATTTGGTTCAATTGTCTCAGTTTGGTTCAATATGGAGAAGACTGCAGACCTAACAACTGTCCAAGACCATCATTGATACCCTCCATAGGATGGGTAAACAACAAAAGTTCATAGCTAAGGAGGCTGGCTGTTCACAGAGTGCTGTGTCCAAGCATATCAATGAAAAGTCTAGTGGTAGGGCAAAATGTGAGAAGAGAAGCTGCACCAACAAAAGAGATGACCGTGGGCTTCAGCTGATTATCAAACAGAGAAGATTCCAGAATCTGGCAGAGATCCAGAAAGAGTGGAATGATGTGAGAGTCACAGCTTCACCACCACCACATTCAGATGCATCCGGGAGATGGGCTGCAACTGTCAGGTTCCTCGGTCCTCTTTCCTGATGAAAGTAAAGTGTGCCTTTCATTCATAAATCAAGTACTAAGTGTTTGGAGGAAGAAGGTGAGGAAGAGAGCCCATACTGCTTGAGGTCCAGTGTGAAATATCCACATTCAGTCATGATTTGGGGTGCAATGTCCGGTGCAGGTGTTGGTAAACTCTGCTTTCTTAAATCCAAGGTCACAACAACAGTCTACCAGAATGTTTTAGAGACTTCATGATTCCTTCTACTGAGTATATGCAGATGCAGATTTCATCTTCCAGCAGGACCTGGCCCCTGCCCATGAGAAGCACCAAAACCTGGTTTGATGCCCATGCCACAGTGCTCGACTGGCCAGCCAACTCGCCGGACCTAAATCCCATTGAGAGTCTATGTGGTATTCTCTAGAGGAAAATGAGGGGCACCAGACCCAACAACAAAGAACAGCTGACAGCAAGCATCAAATCTGGGCTTCCATAACTCCCAGTCAATGCCACAGGCTGATTGTGTCAATGCCCCATCGCATCGAGGCAGTGATTAAAGCAAAGGGATTCCCAACCAAGTATTGAAGATTGACATATCGTTTTGAAAGTACCATATTTTGATTGTTTTGTTGTCATCCTAATTTCTTTTTTTTTCTTCTTTTTTTCTGCAACAACTGAGTAGTGTGGGCTGATGTCTCCACAGTATTCAAAAATTTTTAAATCCTTTTTATGTACAAATAAACAAATACTTGATATCATTTAAATTGTGGGCCCTGAATCTATCATCTATTAAAAAAATTACTTTTTGAATGGAATTGTGGAAGTTAAACATATTTTTCACGATATTCTATTTTTTTTAGAAAGGGTCTGTACATTAAAAAGTAAATTAGTAAAAGTTATTTATCCAAGGAAGACAGCAGACTTGTTGAATCTTCACTTCATCACAGTCTCCCATCCTGAGCAAGCACAATGGCAACAGTGGGAAGAAAAAACTCCCTTTTAACAGGAAGAAATCTCCAGCAGAACCAGACTCTGAACGAGCGGCCAGCTGCTTCGACCATCTGGGTTTGAAAGGACAAGAAGGAGGAACAAACACAGAACGACAGGTCCAGGTGTACTTTCTATAGGAGGAAAGACAAAAAACACATGTTAAGCACATGTCCAGGAGTCTAAGCCTATAGCAGCATAACTAAGGGATAGCTCAGTAAACCCAGCCATAGGATTTATCAAAAAGAAAGCCTAATCTTAAAAGTGGACAATGTGTCAGCCGCACAGACAGAAAGGAAGTTGATTTCACAAGAGAGGAGCCTGAGATCTTCCTCCCATTCTTATTTTGGAAACTCTAGGAACCACAAGTAAACCTACAGTCTGAGTGAAGTGCTCTGTTAAGAAAATGTAATATTATCCTGCCATTAAAATTAGGTGGATGAGCTATAAACAATAATGGGTTCATCTGTGAACTGTGTGTGTGCATCAATTGCAATGTTTTGTGCTCTGGTGCAATGACGATGTCAATAAAGATATATTCTATTCTATTCTATAATCAGGAAGGAGTATAGTAATATTTAAACAGTAATAGAAAAAAAAAGGTTAAATCATGTCATCTGGACCAGATTCTTTTGAATTAACCATCTTTGCTGTTATCTACCTGGATGATTGAGCTTCTTTTTTT